>CAMITZ010000143.1:30000-33987 GCA_946251845.1 Andrena fulva | reverse complement strand
ACCCACCGACCGAAGTCGGGGACCTTCGTGATACCATAAGTTACGTCTATTTAGCAGGCTAGAGTCTCGTTCGTTATCGGAATTAACCAGACAAATCGCTCCACCAACTAAGAACGGCCATGCACCACCACCCACCGAATCAAGAAAGAGCTATAAATCTGTCAATCCTTCCGGTGTCCGGGCCTGGTGAGGTTTCCCGTGTTGAGTCAAATTAAGCCGCAGGCTCCACTCCTGGTGGTGCCCTTCCGTCAATTCCTTTAAGTTTCAGCTTTGCAACCATACTTCCCCCGGAACCCAAAAGCTTTGGTTTCCCGGAAGCTGCCCGCCGAGTCATCGGAGGAACTTCGGCGGATCGCTAGCTGGCATCGTTTATGGTTAGAACTAGGGCGGTATCTGATCGCCTTCGAACCTCTAACTTTCGTTCTTGATTAATGAAAACATTTTGGCAAATGCTTTCGCTTCTGTCCGTCTTGCGACGATCCAAGAATTTCACCTCTAACGTCGCAATACGAATGCCCCCATCTGTCCCTATTAATCATTACCTCGGGGTTCCGAAAACCAACAAAATAGAACCGAGGTCCTATTCCATTATTCCATGCACACAGTATTCAGGCGAAGGTAGCCTGCTTTGAGCACTCTAATTTGTTCAAAGTAAACGTACCGGCCCACCTCGACACTCAGTGAAGAGCACCGCGATGGGATATTAGTTGGACCGCCCCGTGAAGAGCTAAGCCCACCGGTAGGACGTACCACATAATGCCAGTTAAACACCGCGAGCGGTGAACCGACACTGTGACACACAGATTCAACTACGAGCTTTTTAACCGCAACAACTTTAATATACGCTATTGGAGCTGGAATTACCGCGGCTGCTGGCACCAGACTTGCCCTCCAATGGATCCTTGTTAAAGGATTTAAAGTGTACTCATTCCGATTACGGGGCCTCGGATGAGTCCCGTATCGTTATTTTTCGTCACTACCTCCCCGTGCCGGGAGTGGGTAATTTGCGCGCCTGCTGCCTTCCTTGGATGTGGTAGCCGTTTCTCAGGCTCCCTCTCCGGAATCGAACCCTGATTCCCCGTTACCCGTTACAACCATGGTAGGCGCAGAACCTACCATCGACAGTTGATAAGGCAGACATTTGAAAGATGCGTCGCCGGTGCTAGATGACCATGCGATCAGCACAAAGTTATTCAGAGTCACCAAAGCAAACGATGGGACGGACGGCAAACCATCCGCCACCGATTGGTTTTGATCTAATAAAAGCGTTCCTTCCATCTCTGGTCGGAACTCTGTTTTGCATGTATTAGCTCTAGAATTACCACAGTTATCCAAGTAAATGTGGGTACGATCTAAGGAACCATAACTGATTTAATGAGCCATTCGCGGTTTCACCTTAATACGGTATGTACTGAGACATGCATGGCTTAATCTTTGAGACAAGCATATGACTACTGGCAGGATCAACCAGGGAGCTTCGCGAAGCTTCCCTCTCTCTTCGAATTCACACACACTTTCGTGTTCTTTCCGTTCTCATCGCGTCGTCCGCTCTTTTAGAGACGGATCGACGATGCCCCATTCATTTTTGATTTTATAAAACATACACAACAGCGTGCAGTTTTAGACACATCACTATCCTCGATTTGTTCCACAAATTCTATCTCGGATATGTGCCTCCTCTCCTCCTTATAACTTCTCTCCAGAGACACCCAACATATCACACCCAGGATTTTCCACTGACTAACTCCTCGGATGATACGTGGTGTGCCTTTCTCTCCACTCTCCTTCTCTTCCAGACACCATATATATCCTAGATTTTCCACTGACTAATTCGGATAATATGTGCCTTTCTCTCTCCACACTCCTTCACAATTATATCATACTTCGAGGCATCATATCGTTTCGATTTTTCCACTGACTAAAATTTTAATCGGATATGTGCCTTTCATATATACGTTCACAGAAAGATCTCAGTTACAGACAAAATTCATTATATTTCCTTCATAAATATAAGGATGGCATCGGATGCTCGATAAAGCGCGTATCACGCGTGCCGCTGCATCCACCGGGAAGCACGGAGTACACGCACGCTAGCATCCACCGTAGAAGCACGGACCACTACACGCTGGACAAATCGACAAAGCGCGTATCATTCACGCTGGTCATGTACGTAATAGCGCGGACAAGTGCATGCTGAGCAAACGGGAAAGCGCGGACCGTGCCATGCTGGTCATAACGAGTTGGCACGTAATGTGCGCGCTAGGCATATCGAGATCTGACACCTCTTGGGTTTGTATCTACTTTCTCCCTCTTTCAAAGTTCGAACTTTTAGTTCGATACTTCATATGTACCCGACGCTAGCCTTCCTTAGCGTTTTGTTAAGTTTAAATCGTCCATCTGCGTGGATAAAGAGTTGAATGCATGAGGTCGTACAAGCATACACATAAGTGCATACGTGTCACCAACGTCACTTTTGGACGCTCACCACATAAGGGCCATTCGGTCTTAGACACCGACCCGTGGTAATGCTGTGTGGAGAAATCCGAAACGCAACACGGCAAGAACAGTCGAGACAGAATCTCGAGGAGCGGTGACTGCTTCTCAACCGAGGTCATAGAATAGCCACGCGCCCAACGCTGCTCCGACCGAGACGCTCGGACCGTCGCTCTCCCTTATAGATACCGAACGGCCGGCCGGAACGCCGGCGCCGCCGTACCTTACGCACGGGCGCTTATGGGTGTAAACCGCCGCTACAACAGCCCGTTCGCCTGGCACGCTGGGACTTAGCCGCGGAGAGGGCGCCGGGGCCAAGAGTGAACCGACTGAACGAATTGTTATAAACAATCGCCGCGACCATTAACACGATAAATACACGGTCCAAAACAACATTCGAAAATAATTTCTCGGGACTTTGAAATTTTCGAAGCTGATTGGAGTTTTTCGCGATTATCTCGAAAAGGAGCACGACGACCGTGGTCGAACCATTAGAGTAATACGTTCGCAATGCAACGGGAAACAAGGATCAATGTTTTTTTCGAGGATTGGTCGAATTTGCTGGGCGGTCGGACCACGGTGCCGAAGGACTGAAATTTTCGGAGCGGTCGGAGTTTTTCGCGATTATCTCGAAAACGAGCACGACGACCGTGGTCGAACCATTAGAGTAATACGTTCGCAATGCAACGGAGAACAAGGATCAATGGTTGTTCCGAAGATTAAAATATGACGGGACTTTGAAATTTTCGGAGCGATTGGAGTTTTTCGCGATTATCTCGAAAAGGAGCACGACGACCGTGGTCGAACCATTAGAGTAATACGTTCGCAATGCAACGGAGAGCAAGGATCAATGGTTGTTTCGAGGATTGGTCGAGTTTGATGGTCGGCCGGACCACGGTGCCGAAGGACTGAAATTTTCGGAGCGGTCGGAGTTTTTCGCGATTATCTCGAAAACGAGCACGACGACCGTGGTCGAACCATTAGAGTAATACGTTCGCAATGCAACGGAGAACAAGGATCAATGGTTGTTCCGAAGATTAAAATATGACGGGACTTTGAAATTTTCGGAGCGATTGGAGTTTTTCGCGATTATCTCGAAAAGGAGCACGACGACCGTGGTCGAACCATTAGAGTAATACGTTCGCAATGCAACGGAGAGCAAGGATCAATGGTTGTTTCGAGGATTGGTCGAGTTTGATGGTCGGCCGGACCACGGTGCCGAAGGACTGAAATTTTCGGAGCGGTCGGAGTTTTTCGCGATTATCTCGAAAACGAGCACGACGACCGTGGTCGAACCATTAGAGTAATACGTTCGCAATGCAACGGAGAACAAGGATCAATGGTTGTTCCGAAGATTAAAATATGACGGGACTTTGAAATTTTCGGAGCGATTGGAGTTTTTCGCGATTATCTCGAAACGAGCACGACGACCGTGGTCGAACCATTAGAGTAATACGTTCGCAATGCAACGGAGAACAAGGATCAATGGTTGTT
>CAMITZ010000143.1:17500-25000 GCA_946251845.1 Andrena fulva | reverse complement strand
GGATCCTCCTGAACACTACAATTCCCTGCGGCGGAACCGCGGGATTCAGTGCTGGGCTAATTCCTGTTCGCTCGCCGCTACTAAGGAAATCCTTGTTAGTTTCTTTTCCTCCGCTTAGTAATATGCTTAAATTCAGCGGGTAATCTCGCCTACTCTGAGGTCGTCGTCAATCGTTTTATTATATATATATAAATAAATTTGTGCCACCAGAGAAAAAAAGGCTGAGAGAGGAGACCGTGAAACGGAGAGAAGATATTTTGGAGAAGCGCGCGCGCGCGCGCGCGCGCGCGCTGCCTCCGGAATTATAAAATCGTGCTCCCTCTTTTGGATATTATTGTACACCTCGAACGGGTCTCCCGGCGGGAGTACGGGGTGTGCGCGTATTGCGTATCATCCCCGTACACACATCCCGGCTCGTAGCCCGACGACGACGACGACGGATCGATGTGGATCGATCTCGTTTATTATATATATCCAGAGGTGCCATCGCACGATTCCAGAGGAAAGGTGTCTTTTCGTCGCGCACCGTCGATTCGATCCGTGAGACTCTCGCGGAACGAGCACCGGTTTTTACTTTAACGTCCGTCCGCTATATTAGCTTTGAGATTCCGCTGTCCCTCACACGCCGTGTGACTCGAGCAGAGGGAACCGCCGAAAAATAAGCTTTTCCGTGGACTGGACGACCGGTGAGACGCGCGGTGGTCTCGTACACGATCGACCAACAACGCGACAAAGACAATGTGGGGCGCGATCGGGGAGACTCGTTCTTCCATTCTACGAAGGAGAGTCTCTCCCTCTCTTGCACATTTCGCGCGGCATCAGCGCCTTTCGGTTCGTCAAAAGTTCCAGAATTCGCCCAGCCGCGCCAAGGAGGATTCCGGGGGTACAGAAACGTTTAGAGAAGCGACGAGTGGAGCAATCTCTCTTCATCGGATGTTTGGCGCAAACACTCTTTTGTGTGTCGACGGAACGTGGCCATAGGGAGAAAATGAATAATAGGGCTAGGCGAGGACACGCGCAACTACGGGGAAATACATCGACCCGATATCCTGTTGACGCGTGGTTTATTTATCATCCCGCACAGCGCCTCTATTTTCTCATTGTAGACCCTTGGATCTTCACGGCGTCCCGAAGAACGAGTGTGTGTTGTGCCCTCGGTGTTATATAGAGATTGACTGACAACACTTCTCACTTGTCAACGACGACCCTCCTCTTTATAAAATCCCTGGGGCCGCGTGAACCCGACGATATAGATCGATCGGCGCACGATATGCCGCGCACTGCTCTTTCCTCTCTTCTCTATCATCTCTCGCTGCTCTCCCCTTCTTCTTTTCGGTCTCTTTCTCAGGACAAATTTTTCATTTCAGGCGACGTCGGGAGCACGGTAGAAGATCTCGCGCGGAACGTGAAGTCAAATCTACACACTCACCCCGGTGCGAGCGGAGAGGCTGCTCTGTGTGTGATGATCCAGGGAGCGGTGCCAAGCACACGGGCGGTCGTTGTAAAACAACGACGCGCGACGCCGTGAAAGCACGCACGCGAGTCCGCACGATCATTCTCATCACATTCGCCTCTCTCTGCTTCTCGCACGGGAGAGAGATAGAGAGTACACGCTTCACGCGAGCCGTGGCAAACACCGACGAACGGCCCAACTTTCGCTCGTACGTCGCGTATCTCGCGTGTACCATCGACCCGACTCCGAAACGCGTTACATCGTCGGAAACGCGAGACGGCGAGGATGATATTATATACGGAGAACCGACGCAAGCAGTCTTTTGTATGCGATAACGACCCTCAGCCAGGCGTGGTCCAGGAATTGTATCCGTGGACCGCAATGTGCGTTCGAAATGTCGATGTTCATGTGTCCTGCAGTTCACACGTTGACGCGCAATTAGCTGCGTTCTTCATCGACCCACGAGCCAAGTGATCCACCGTTCAGGGTAATCGTGTTATTAAATATGTTCGTTATATCTTTTGTTCTCGGTTCGGATGAAGCCGAGGCCCGTGGCGCCTCCAACCAGCGCGCGAAGGAGGTCCGGGCGTCGCCAGCGTTGACGACACTGTGTGAGATTTGTGTCCAGGACGGGAACCGTCGAAGCGTAACGCGGAAACACCGCGCGACACGTCCGACGGCCGAGCGTACAAATTCATTTAAAAACCTTCGAGATACACGGATACGAGAACCGTAATCGCGTACTCTGCGGGCGGGCCACCGCACGCGGCAGCGTCCCCTTCCTCACACGCTCTCTATCGTCGTCGCAGTCCCCCGAAAGCGGACGCGCGGCCGGCTTCGATCGGTCCAATCGGACTTTCGCTATCGAAGCTTCACAGCCGGTCCTTTTTTGGCTATCGGGGCGCGATCGAGCGAGCGAGCGAGCGGTACCGGGGACGCACGTCCACGCGATCGATGTGCGAGCCGCCCTAGGTTACCCGCCGGGTCCTCTCCGAGGAGAGGGTCCGTCGTGTCACAGGACTTCTATTCGGAGAGCGCGACCAAAACTGAGGAAGCGGGATGCGAGTGGAAGAAGCGTCGTGTCGAGAGAGAGCGAAACGTCGCGAAGCACAGGAGGCTTCGACGGCGGCTCGTTCCTCTGCCCTCTCCTCGCGCGCGCGCGCTTTACTTAACCCCACTCGGGGCGCTTGCGGTGCGTTTTCGTCCCCGTCTTGGGTCGCGAGTGACTCTCCTTTCTCGATACGAGCGTACAGACGCACGCGCAGACGCACGCGCAGACGGTAAGTATCGTGTATATAACACGGCGGCACACGCCTCCGATACGAGGTGAACGCGAATCGACGAGGCGGCGGATTACCGGAGGCACGATCGCAACGACGGGTCTTGTTTTGCTTCCCGATCCAGTTAACGACGGCCTCTCGAGATACCTCGCGCGAGCGCACTCGTGATTGCGTTCGTATTATCGTCCCGTTCTCATAGAGGGGGCGCCGCGGTCTGGCGGTCTGGCGCGCTTCGCTCTTTGCGCTTCACCGATGGCAGCGGACGGGAGCGTCGCGGTGAGAAACCAGGTTCTCCGTCTGTAGCGACCTCCGCGGCGTAAGCCGTGCCACGCGGTGCTATAATATATACAGAAATGCGTTCGCATTTCGTTTTTGGTATCTGTTTAAATGCATCCGCATTTAGTTTTTGGTATCTGTTTATAAATGCGTTCGCATTTATATTAGTTTTTGCATAGTTACGATTCAAGCTTTTTGCTTTTTTGCTCTCTGAGCCTTGTTAATGATCCTTCCGCAGGTTCACCTACGGAAACCTTGTTACGACTTTTACTTCCTCTAAATGATCAAGTTTGGTCATCTTCCCGGCAACATCGGCAATGCCGAGACATTGCCGCGCACCAGTCCGAAGACCTCACTAAATCATTCAATCGGTAGTAGCGACGGGCGGTGTGTACAAAGGGCAGGGACGTAATCAACGCGAGCTTATGACTCGCGCTTACTGGGAATTCCTCGTTCATGGGGAATAATTGCAAGCCCCAATCCCTAGCACGAAGGAGGTTCAGCGGGTTACCCGGGCCTTTCGGCCAGGGAAAACACGCTGATTCCTTCAGTGTAGCGCGCGTGCGGCCCAGAACATCTAAGGGCATCACAGACCTGTTATTGCTCAATCTCGTGCGGCTAGAAGCCGCCTGTCCCTCTAAGAAGATTTGTTTGTACGTTGGTAGTAAAAACCCACCGACCGAAGTCGGGGACCTTCGTGATACCATAAGTTACGTCTATTTAGCAGGCTAGAGTCTCGTTCGTTATCGGAATTAACCAGACAAATCGCTCCACCAACTAAGAACGGCCATGCACCACCACCCACCGAATCAAGAAAGAGCTATAAATCTGTCAATCCTTCCGGTGTCCGGGCCTGGTGAGGTTTCCCGTGTTGAGTCAAATTAAGCCGCAGGCTCCACTCCTGGTGGTGCCCTTCCGTCAATTCCTTTAAGTTTCAGCTTTGCAACCATACTTCCCCCGGAACCCAAAAGCTTTGGTTTCCCGGAAGCTGCCCGCCGAGTCATCGGAGGAACTTCGGCGGATCGCTAGCTGGCATCGTTTATGGTTAGAACTAGGGCGGTATCTGATCGCCTTCGAACCTCTAACTTTCGTTCTTGATTAATGAAAACATTTTTGGCAAATGCTTTCGCTTCTGTCCGTCTTGCGACGATCCAAGAATTTCACCTCTAACGTCGCAATACGAATGCCCCCATCTGTCCCTATTAATCATTACCTCGGGGTTCCGAAAACCAACAAAATAGAACCGAGGTCCTATTCCATTATTCCATGCACACAGTATTCAGGCGAAGGTAGCCTGCTTTGAGCACTCTAATTTGTTCAAAGTAAACGTACCGGCCCACCTCGACACTCAGTGAAGAGCACCGCGATGGGATATTAGTTGGACCGCCCCGTGAAGAGCTAAGCCCACCGGTAGGACGTACCACATAATGCCAGTTAAACACCGCGAGCGGTGAACCGACACTGTGACACACAGATTCAACTACGAGCTTTTTAACCGCAACAACTTTAATATACGCTATTGGAGCTGGAATTACCGCGGCTGCTGGCACCAGACTTGCCCTCCAATGGATCCTTGTTAAAGGATTTAAAGTGTACTCATTCCGATTACGGGGCCTCGGATGAGTCCCGTATCGTTATTTTTCGTCACTACCTCCCCGTGCCGGGAGTGGGTAATTTGCGCGCCTGCTGCCTTCCTTGGATGTGGTAGCCGTTTCTCAGGCTCCCTCTCCGGAATCGAACCCTGATTCCCCGTTACCCGTTACAACCATGGTAGGCGCAGAACCTACCATCGACAGTTGATAAGGCAGACATTTGAAAGATGCGTCGCCGGTGCTAGATGACCATGCGATCAGCACAAAGTTATTCAGAGTCACCAAAGCAAACGATGGGACGGACGGCAAACCATCCGCCACCGATTGGTTTTGATCTAATAAAAGCGTTCCTTCCATCTCTGGTCGGAACTCTGTTTTGCATGTATTAGCTCTAGAATTACCACAGTTATCCAAGTAAATGTGGGTACGATCTAAGGAACCATAACTGATTTAATGAGCCATTCGCGGTTTCACCTTAATACGGTATGTACTGAGACATGCATGGCTTAATCTTTGAGACAAGCATATGACTACTGGCAGGATCAACCAGGGAGCTTCGCGAAGCTTCCCTCTCTCTTCGAATTCACACACACTTTCGTGTTCTTTCCGTTCTCATCGCGTCGTCCGCTCTTTTAGAGACGGATCGACGATGCCCCATTCATTTTTGATTTTATAAAACATACACAACAGCGTGCAGTTTTAGACACATCACTATCCTCGATTTGTTCCACAAATTCTATCTCGGATATGTGCCTCCTCTCCTCCTTATAACTTCTCTCCAGAGACACCCAACATATCACACCCAGGATTTTCCACTGACTAACTCCTCGGATGATACGTGGTGTGCCTTTCTCTCCACTCTCCTTCTCTTCCAGACACCATATATATCCTAGATTTTCCACTGACTAATTCGGATAATATGTGCCTTTCTCTCTCCACACTCCTTCACAATTATATCATACTTCGAGGCATCATATCGTTTCGATTTTTCCACTGACTAAAATTTTAATCGGATATGTGCCTTTCATATATACGTTCACAGAAAGATCTCAGTTACAGACAAAATTCATTATATTTCCTTCATAAATATAAGGATGGCATCGGATGCTCGATAAAGCGCGTATCACGCGTGCCGCTGCATCCACCGGGAAGCACGGAGTACACGCACGCTAGCATCCACCGTAGAAGCACGGACCACTACACGCTGGACAAATCGACAAAGCGCGTATCATTCACGCTGGTCATGTACGTAATAGCGCGGACAAGTGCATGCTGAGCAAACGGGAAAGCGCGGACCGTGCCATGCTGGTCATAACGAGTTGGCACGTAATGTGCGCGCTAGGCATATCGAGATCTGACACCTCTTGGGTTTGTATCTACTTTCTCCCTCTTTCAAAGTTCGAACTTTTAGTTCGATACTTCATATGTACCCGACGCTAGCCTTCCTTAGCGTTTTGTTAAGTTTAAATCGTCCATCTGCGTGGATAAAGAGTTGAATGCATGAGGTCGTACAAGCATACACATAAGTGCATACGTGTCACCAACGTCACTTTTGGACGCTCACCACATAAGGGCCATTCGGTCTTAGACACCGACCCGTGGTAATGCTGTGTGGAGAAATCCGAAACGCAACACGGCAAGAACAGTCGAGACAGAATCTCGAGGAGCGGTGACTGCTTCTCAACCGAGGTCATAGAATAGCCACGCGCCCAACGCTGCTCCGACCGAGACGCTCGGACCGTCGCTCTCCCTTATAGATACCGAACGGCCGGCCGGAACGCCGGCGCCGCCGTACCTTACGCACGGGCGCTTATGGGTGTAAACCGCCGCTACAACAGCCCGTTCGCCTGGCACGCTGGGACTTAGCCGCGGAGAGGGCGCCGGGGCCAAGAGTGAACCGACTGAACGAATTGTTATAAACAATCGCCGCGACCATTAACACGATAAATACACGGTCCAAAACAACATTCGAAAATAATTTCTCGGGACTTTGAAATTTTCGAAGCTGATTGGAGTTTTTCGCGATTATCTCGAAAAGGAGCACGACGACCGTGGTCGAACCATTAGAGTAATACGTTCGCAATGCAACGGGAAACAAGGATCAATGTTTTTTTCGAGGATTGGTCGAATTTGCTGGGCGGTCGGACCACGGTGCCGAAGGACTGAAATTTTCGGAGCGGTCGGAGTTTTTCGCGATTATCTCGAAAACGAGCACGACGACCGTGGTCGAACCATTAGAGTAATACGTTCGCAATGCAACGGAGAACAAGGATCAATGGTTGTTCCGAAGATTAAAATATGACGGGACTTTGAAATTTTCGGAGCGATTGGAGTTTTTCGCGATTATCTCGAAAAGGAGCACGACGACCGTGGTCGAACCATTAGAGTAATACGTTCGCAATGCAACGGAGAGCAAGGATCAATGGTTGTTTCGAGGATTGGTCGAGTTTGATGGTCGGCCGGACCACGGTGCCGAAGGACTGAAATTTTCGGAGCGGTCGGAGTTTTTCGCGATTATCTCGAAAACGAGCACGACGACCGTGGTCGAACCATTAGAGTAATACGTTCGCAATGCAACGGAGAACAAGGATCAATGGTTGTTCCGAAGATTAAAATATGACGGGACTTTGAAATTTTCGGAGCGATTGGAGTTTTTCGCGATTATCTCGAAAAGGAGCACGACGACCGTGGTCGAACCATTAGAGTAATACGTTCGCAATGCAACGGAGAGCAAGGATCAATGGTTGTTTCGAGGATTGGTCGAGTTTGATGGTCGGCCGGACCACGGTGCCGAAGGACTGAAATTTTCGGAGCGGTCGGAGTTTTTCGCGATTATCTCGAAAACGAGCACGACGACCGTGGTCGAACCATTAGAGTAATACGTTCGCAATGCAACGGA
>CAMITZ010000143.1:10000-12500 GCA_946251845.1 Andrena fulva | reverse complement strand
GTTGGCATTGCCTACCTCTGTGGCGAAATTCTGCAGGCTCTCTCGCCTGGTTTTATAGATGCTTGCGGTGTATTTTCTTCTGAGTTTACGGTATTTTGCTTTCTTGTCTAGTCTGAGGGTTGGGTCGAATTCTGATTGGAACGCGCGTCGGGCTTTATTGGTTCGTTTCTTCATATCGGTTAGCTCCCCAGTCCACCAGGGGACAGATTTTTCATAGGGGCGTTTCTTCTTAAGAGAAGAATTACACGCAGCTAAGATATTACTTTGGATCGTTTCCGCGAAATTCTGGACGAGCGAGGTGGTGGTCGGCGTGGGGTGAGTGGGGTTGCGGTTCATTTCAGTGGAGAACGATTCCTGGAATCTCGCCCAGTTGGCTCTGGTGGTCTTGAAACGGGGATGGCGGATCGTGTACGGAGAGGTGTTGCAAGGGCTGAGAGTAAACGAGATGGCGTTATGGTCGCTGGAGGTCCAGCATTCATGAACGGTCCAGTTTCTGACTAGGTTAATGGCCGGCCCGGATGCCATCGTGATATCGATGTTTGATGTACCGAGGTGGGAAATGGACGTTGGTGGGTTGTCGGGCTCATTGAGAACGGCTAGATCCAGAAGGGATAAAGTCTCTTCGAGCATGTCTCCGCGATCGTCGTTGTATCTACAGTGCCAAAGGGTCGATTTCGCGTTGGTGTCTGCTGCGATTATTAATTTTTGTCTAGGCAATTCGGTGACAATTTTCTGGATTTTATCTAAATATGGTTCGATCTGGTGGGAGCATTGAAAGTAAATGCTGGCGAGATATACTGAACCGAAGGGGCCTGAGATTTCCGCGCATGTGCAGTGGGCGTCACTGAGGTGCGCGATTTTGAGGACTGTAAGGTCACGGTTATTAATCGCGATACCCGCCATCAGGTTGTCTCCTGGGTTGCCCCCCGAAACTATCGTGGTACCGCTACTGAAGCCCACGAAGCGCCCTCGGATGTTATAGGGCTCCTGCATTAGGAGGATGTCGATGTTCTTTTCCTCTAATAGTTTCTGCGCTTCTAAAGTGACGGTTCTGGATCTACGCATGTTCAGCTGTACGATTTTGAGGCGGTGTTCGGCAAGTGGGGTCCTAGTAGGCATAATCGGTTCTAGAGAGGACCTGGTTTACAGCGGCTGTATAAGCTGGGCATTGTTTGTCGGTGACGGCGTGGGTGGATTGCTTCCCGGATTTTTTGCAGTTAGTGCAGGTGGGAGGTTTGTTTCTGTTCGGGCAGTTCTTAAAGCAGTGGCCTTGCTCTGCGCAATGGCCACAGGATTCTTTCTCGGCCCTGCAGAATTTGGTGGTGTGCCCGAAGCTGTGGCATTTGTAGCAGCGAGTTGCTGCTACGTAATCCTGGAGCTTGCAGCAATGCCAACCAATATAAAGGCGTTCCTTATTTATCAAAATGTTTCTTACCTTTTTAGAAACCTCTAGGACCCAGTTGCAGCAGTCCCTAGCCCTGTCACCGGTTTTGAACGCCAGCCTGGATTCCTGCATCAGCAGGGCTTTCTCTACCCCCTCCGCATTCTGTTCGAAGATGGACTCGAGCGTTGCGGTGTCGTTGTCGGACCTCGGGACGTCGTACACAATGACTCGAGGGCTCCTCTTGGCTGGTGCCCCGACGACAAAACCAGCTGCCTTCAGCTTCTCATTGGAGACCAGCACGGAAATATCGCTTTTCTTAGCCGTCTCCACGAGGATGCCGTTGCCCTGGATTCTGCGGACGTTTCTGACCTGCAGCTTTTCCGCTTTCGCGGAAATCATTTCCAGGACGGCCAGCTTGGTCTTTTCGCTGCTCTCATAGGCCGCGGTGTCGCTCGGAATTATTGTAACGACGTTTGGTGGGTCCTGCTTCAGGTTGGAGGCCGACGCCGCTCGGGACTTAACTCCGACGCGTTCCGCGAAAGTCATTTGGCGATGGGGAGGGGGCTGGCTAGAGCATTTCTCAACGGCGCTGGAAACGACGCGACGCTGATCGATGTTTTCTGCTCTGAGGGCCTCGATTCGACCCTCAAGGCGGCTACTGTAGAGGAGGGACTCGTTTAAGAGGGCCTGGAATTTCCCGATGCTTGCCATGACGAAGCCCACGGTCTCGTGGTCGGCCGCATTTTCCGGAGAAGTGAGAAAATTGAGTACCTTCTTGTAGGTTTTCTCAGAACTGGACTTAAGGCCCTGAATAGAGGTGGGGGGTGCTTGGGATCCGCTGTCGACGTCGCGTGGGGGAGTGGTGGCGGGGACGGGGGTAGGGGTAGGGGCAGCAGCAGTGGTTTCCGCACGATTCACTTTCTGCTTCGGGGGTCTGCGCGGTGCCTTGAATTCCGAGACGGAGGAGCGGTCAGACTCGAGGTCGGATGGAATTTTCCGCTTCCTGAGGGATTTCTTCTGGCGGGTGGGGGGGGATTCGCGGTCTGTGGAGTCGTCCATGTTGCTGGCCATGGTACAGCGCCGCGCCGGCAGGGGAGCAGCGACCAAGTTGGCGTC
>CAMITZ010000142.1:0-257000 GCA_946251845.1 Andrena fulva | reverse complement strand
GCTGGCCAGCTTTGGCCCGGGGTCGTGGGGACGACCCTATAGTCGTCGGACATGTCGGCGGCTGGCCAACCTAGTCCCGGGGTCGTGGAGACGACCCTATAGTCGTCGGACAAGTCGGCGGCGGGCCAACCTAGTCCCGGGGTCGTGGGGACGACCCTATAGTCGTCGGACATGTCGGCGGCAGGGCATCTTTGGCCCGTGGTCGCGGGGACGACCCTATAGTCGTCGGACATGTCGGCGGCAGGGCATCTTTGGCCCGTGGTCGCGGGGACGACCCTATAGTCGTCGGACATGTCGGCGGCAGGACAACCTAGTCCCGGCGTCGTGGAGACGACCCTATAGTCGTCGGACAAGTCGGCGGCGGGCCAACCTAGTCCCGGGGTCGTGGGGACGACCCTATAGGCGTCGGACATGTTGGCGGCTGGCCAGCTTTGGCCCGGGGTCGTGGGGACGACCCTATAGTCGTCGGACATGTCTGCGGCTGGCCAACTTTGGCCCGTGGTCGTGGGGACGACCCTATAGTCGTCGGACTAGTCGGCGGCGGGCCAACCTAGTCCCGGGGGCGTGGGGACGACTCTATAGTCGTCGGGCAAGTCGGCGGCGGGTCATCCTAGTCCCGGGGTCGTGGGGACGACCCTATAGTCGTCGGACATGTCGGCGGCTGGCCAACCTAGTCCCGGGGTCGTGGAGACGACCCTATAATCGTCGGACAAGTCGGCGGCGGGCCACCCTAGTCCCGGGGTCGTGGGGACGACCCTATAGTCGTTGGACATGTTGGCGGCTGGGCAACTTTGGCCCGTGGTCGTGGGGACAACCCTATAGACCTCCGACACGATGGTGGCGGGCCAATCTAGTCCCGGGGTCGTGAGAACGACCCTATAGTCGTCGGACAAGTTGGCGGCGGGCCAACATAGTCCCGGGGTCGTGGGGACGACCCTATAATCGTCGGACAAGTCGGCGGCGGGCCAACCTAGTCCCGGGGCGTGGGGACGACTCTAAAGTCGTCGGGCAAGTCGGCGGCGGGTCATCCTAGTCCCGGGGTCGTGGGGACGACCCTATAGTCGTCGGACATGTCGCCGGCTGGCCAACCTAGTCCCGGGGTCGTGGAGACGACCCTATAATCGTCGGACAAGTCGGCGGCGGGCCACCCTAGTCCCGGGGTCGTGGGGACGACCCTATAGTCGTTGGACATGTTGGCGGCTGGGCAACTTTGGCCCGTGGTCGTGGGGACAACCCTATAGACCTCCGACACGATGGTGGCGGGCCAATCTAGTCCCGGGGTCGTGAGAACGACCCTATAGTCGTCGGACAAGTTGGCGGCGGGCCAACATAGTCCCGGGGTCGTGGGGACGACCCTATAATCGTCGGACAAGTCGGCGGCGGGCCAACCTAGTCCCGGGGCGTGGGGACGACCCTATAGTCGTCGGACATGTCGGCGGCTGGCCAACCTAGTCCCGGGGTCGTGGGGACGACCCTATAATCGTCGGACAAGTCGGCGGCGGGCCACCCTAGTCCCGGGGTCGTGGGGACGACCCTATAGTCGTTGGACATGTTGGCGGCTGGGCAACTTTGGCCCGTGGTCGTGGGGACGACCCTATAGTCGTCGGACATGTCGGCGGCTGGCCAACTTTGGCCCGTGGTCGTGGGGACAACCCTATAGACCTCCGACACGATGGTGGCGGGCCAATCTAGTCCCGGGGTCGTGAGAACGACCCTATAGTCGTCGGACAAGTCGGCGGCGGGCCAACATAGTCCCGGGGTCGTGGGGACGACCCTATAGTCGTCGGACAAGTCGGCGGCGGGCCAACCTAGTCCCGGGATCGTGGGGACGACCCTATAGTCATCGGACATGTCGGCGGCTGGGCAACATTGGCCCGTGGTCGTGGAGACGACCCTATAGTCATCGGACATGACGGTGCCGGGGCAATCTAGCCCCGGGGTCTTGGGAATGACCCTATATTCTTCGGACATGTCGGCGGCGGGCCAACCTAGTCCCGGGGTCGTGGGGACGACCCTATAGTCGTCGGACATGTCGGCGGCTTGGCAACTTTGGCCCGTGGTCGTGGGGACGACCCTATAGTCGTAGGACATGTCGGCGGCTGACCAACATTGGCCCGTGGTCGTGGGGACCACCCTATAGTCGTCGGACATGTCGGCGGCTGGCCAACCTAGTCCCGGGGTCGTGGGGACGACCCTATAGTCGTCGGACAAGTCGGCGGCGGGCCAACCTAGTCCTGGGGTCGTGGGGACGACCCTATAGTCGTCGGACATGACGGTGCCGGGGCAATCTAGCCCCGGGGTCGTGGGGACGACCCTATAGTCATCGGACATGTCGGCGGCTGGGCAACATTGGCCCGTGGTCGTGGAGACGACCCTATAGTCATCGGACATGACGGTGCCGGGGCAATCTAGCCCCGGGGTCGTGGGAACGACCCTATATTCTTCGGACATGTCGGCGGCGGGCCAACCTAGTCCCGTGGTCGTGGGGACGACCGTATAGACGTCGGACATGTCGGCGGCGGGCCAACCTAGTCCCGGGGTCGTGGAGACGACCCTATAGTCGTCGGACATGACGGTGCCGGGGCAATCTAGCCCCGGGGTCATGGGGACGACCCTATAGACGTCGGACTTGTCGGCGGCGGGCCAACCTAGTCCCGGGCTCGTGGGGACGACCCTATAGTCGTCGGACATGACGGTGGCGGGGCAATCTAGTCCCGGGGTCGTGCGGACGACCCTATAGTCGTCGGACATGTCGGCGGCAGGTCAACTTTGGCCCGTGGTCGTGGGGACGACCCTATAGTCGTCGGATATATCGGAGGCTGGCCAACCTAGTCCCGGGGTCGTGGGGACGTCCCTATAGTCGTCGGACATGATGGTGGCGGGCGAATCTAGTCCCGGGGTCGTTGGGACGACCCTATAGTCGTCGGACTAGTCGGCGGCGGCCCAACCTACTCCCGGGGTCGTGGGGACGACTCTATAGTCGTCGGACATGTCGGCGGCGGGCCAACCTAGTCCCGGGGTCGTGGAGACGACCCTATAGACGTCGGACATGTCGGCGGCGGGCCAACCTAGTCCCGGGGTCGTGGAGACGACCCTATAGACGTCGGACATGTCGGCGGCGGGCCAACCTAGTCCCGGGGTCGTGGGGACGACCCTATAGTCGTCGGACATGTCGGCGGCAGGGCATCTTTGGCCCGTGGTCGCGGGGACGAGCCTATAGTCGTCGGACATGTCGGCGGCGGGCCAACCTAGTCCCGGGGTCGTGGGGACGACCCTATAGTCGTCGGACATGTCGGCGGCAGGGCAACTTTGGCCCGTGGACGTGGGGGCGACCCTATAGTCGTCGGACATGACGGTGGCGGGCCAATCTAGTCCCGGGGTCGTGGGGACGACCCTATAGTCGTCGGACATGTCGGCGGCTGGGCAACTTTGGCCCGTGGTCGTGGGGACGACCCTATAGTCGGCGGACGTTTCGGCGACAGGCCAACGTATGCCCAGGGTCGTAGGGACTAACCTATAGTCGTCGCACATGACGGTGGCGGGCCAATCTAGTCCCGGGGACGTGCGGACGACCCTATAGTCGTCGGACATGTCGGCGGTTGGGTAACTTTGGCCCGTGGTCGTGGGGACGACCATATAGTCGTCGGACATGACGGTGGCGGGCCAATCTAGCCCCGGGGTGGTAGGGACGACCCTATAGTCGTCGGACAAGTCGGCGGCGGACAAACCTAGTCCCGGGCTCGTGGGGACGACCCTATAGTCGTCGGACATGACGGTGGCGGGCCAATCTAGTCCCGGGGTCGTGGGGACCACCCCATAGTCGTCGAACATGGCGGCGGCTGGCCAACCTAGTGGGGACGACCCCATAGTCGTCGGCCAAGTCGGCGGCGGGCCAACCTAGTCCCGGGGTCGTGGGGACGACCCTATAGTCGTCGGACAAGTCGGCGGCGGGCCAACCTAGTCCCGGGGTCGTGGGGACGACCTTATAGTCGTCGGACATGTCGGCGGCTTGGCAACTTTGGCCCGTGGTCGTGGGGACGACCCTATAGTCGTCGGACATGTCGGCGGCTGACCAACATTGGCCCGTGGTCGTGGGGACCACCCTATAGTCGTCGGACATGTCGGCGGCTGGCCAACCTAGTCCCGGGGTCGTGGGGACGACCCTATAGTCGTCGGACAAGTCGGCGGCGGGCCAACCTGGTCCCGGGGTCGTGGGGACGACCCTATAGTCGTCGGACATGACGATGCCGGGGCAAACTAGCCCCGGGGTCGTGGGGACGACCCTATAGTCATCGGACATGTCGGCGGCTGGGCAACATTGGCCCGTGGTCGTGGAGACGACCCTATAGTCATCGGACATGACGGTGCCGGGGCAATCTAGCCCCGGGGTCGTGGGAACGACCCTATATTCTTCGGACATGTCGGCGGCGGGCCAACCTAGTCCCGTGGTCGTGGGGACGACCGTATAGACGTCGGACATGTCGGCGGCGGGCCAACCTAGTCCCGGGGTCGTGGAGACGACCCTATAGTCGTCGGACATGACGGTGCCGGGGCAATCTAGCCCCGGGGTCATGGGGACGACCCTATAGACGTCGGACTTGTCGGCGGCGGGCCAAGCTAGTCTCGGGGTCGTGGGGACGACCGTATAGTCGTCGGACATGTCGGCGGCTGTCCAACCTAGTCCCGGGGTCGTGGGGACGACCCTATAGACGTCGGACAAGTTGGCGGCGGGCCAACCTAGTCCCGGGGTCGTGGGGACGACCCTATAGTCGTCGGACATGACGGTGCCGGGGGAATCTAGCCCCGGGGTCGTGGGGACGACCTTATAGTCTTCGGACATGTCGGCGGCTGGGCAACATTGGCCCGTGGTCGTGTGGACCACCCTATAGTCGTCGGACAAGTCGGCGGCGGGCCAATCAAGTCCCGGGCTCGTGGGGACGACCCTATAGTCATCGGACATGACGGTGGCGGGGCAACTTTGGCCCGTGGTCGTGCGGGCGACCCTATAGTCGTCGGACATGTCGGTGACTGGCCAACCTAGTTGCGGGATCGTGGGGACGACCCTATAGTCGTCGGACATGTCGGCGGCGGGCCAACGTATGCCCAGGGTCGTAGGCACGAACCTATATTCGTCGGACATGACGGTGGCGGGCCAATCTAGTCCCGGGGTCGTTGGAACGACTCTATAGTCGTCGGACTAGTCGGCGGCGGGCCAACCTAGTCCCGGGGTCGTGGGGACGACTCTATAGTCGTCGGACAAGTCGGCGGCGGGCCAACCTAGTCCCGGGGCCGTGGGGACGACCCTATAGTCGTCGGACATGACGGTGGCGGGCCAATCTAGTCCCGGGGTCGTGGGGACGACCCTATAGTCGTCGGACATGTCGGCGGCGGACGAACCTAGTCCCGGGCTCGTGGGGACGACCCTATAGTCGTCGGACAAGTCGGCGGCGGGCCAACCTAGTCCCGGGGTCGTGGGGACGACCCTGTAGTCGTCGGACATGACGGTGGCGGGCCAATCTAGTCCCGGGGTCGTGGGTACAACCCTATACTCGTCGGACATGACGGTGGCGGGCCAACGTACGCCCAGGGTCGTAGTGACGAACTTATAGTCGTCGGACGTGACGGTGGCGGGCCAATCTAGCCCCGGGGTCGTGGGGACGACCCCATAGTCGTCGGGCATGTCGGTGCCGGGGGAATCTAGCCCCGGGGTCGTGGGGACGAACCTATAGTCTTCGGACATGTCGGCGGCTGGGCAACATTGGCCCGTGGTCGTGGGGACCACCCTATAGTCGTCGGACAAGTCGGCGGCGGGCCAATCAAGTCCCGGGCTCGTGGGGACGACCCTATAGTCGTCGGACATGACGGTGGCGGGCCAATCTAGTCCCGGGGTCGTGGAGACGACCCTATAGTCGTCGGACATGACGGTGGCGGGGCAATCTAGCCCCGGGATCGTGGGGACGACCCTATAGTCATCGGACATGTCGGCGGCTGGGCAACATTGGCCCGTGGTCGTGGAGACGACCCTATAGTCATCGGACATGACGGTGCCGGGGCAATCTAGCCCCGGGGTCTTGGGAACGACCCTATATTCTTCGGACATGTCGGCGGCGGGCCAACCTAGTCCCGGGGTCGTGGGGACGACCCTATAGTCGTCGGACATGTCGGCGGCTTGGCAACTTTGGCCCGTGGTCGTGGGGACGACCCTATAGTCGTCGGACATGTCGGCGGCTGACCAACATTGGCCCGTGGTCGTGGGGACCACCCTATAGTCGTCGGACATGTCGGCGGCTGGCCAACCTAGTCCCGGGGTCGTGGGGACGACCCTATAGTCGTCGGACAAGTCGGCGGCGGGCCAACCTAGTCCCGGGGTCGTGGGGACGACCCTATAGTCGTCGGACATGACGGTGCCGGGGCAATCTAGCCCCGGGGTCGTGGGGACGACCCTATAGTCATCGGACATGTCGGCGGCTGGGCAACATTGGCCCGTGGTCGTGGAGACGACCCTATAGTCATCGGACATGACGGTGCCGGGGCAATCTAGCCCCGGGGTCGTGGGAACGACCCTATATTCTTCGGACATGTCGGCGGCGGGCCAACCTAGTCCCGTGGTCGTGGGGACGACCGTATAGACGTCGGACATGTCGGCGGCGGGCCAACCTAGTCCCGGGGTCGTGGAGACGACCCTATAGTCGTCGGACATGACGGTGCCGGGGCAATCTAGCCCCGGGGTCATGGGGACGACCCTATACACGTCGGACTTGTCGGCGGCGGGCCAACCTAGTCCCGGGCTCGTGGGGACGACCCTATAGTCGTCGGACATGACGGTGGCGGGCCAATCTAGTCCCGGGGTCGTGAGGACGACCCCATAGTCGTCGAACATGTCGGCGGCTGGCCAACCTAGTCCCGGGGTCGTGGGGACGACCCTATAGTCGTCGGACAAGTCGGCGGCGGGCCATCCTAGTTCCGGGGTCGTGGGGACGACCCTATAGTCGTCGGACATGATGGTGGGGGGCCAATCTATTCCCGGGGTCGTGGGGACGACCCTATAGTCGTCGGACATGACGGTGGCGGGGCAATCTAGTCCGGGGGTCGTGGGGACGATCCTGTAGTCGTCGGACATGACGGTGGTGGGCCAATCTATTCCTGGGGCCGTGGGGACGACCCTATAGTCATCGGACATGTCGGCGGCTGGCCAACCTAGTCCGGGGGTCGTGGGGACGATCCTGTAGTCGTCGGACATGACGGTGGCGGGCCAACGTATGCCCAGGGTCGTAGGCACGAACCTATATTCGTCGGACATGACGGTGGCGGGCCAATCTAGTCCCGGGGTCGTTGGGACGACCCTATAGTCGTCGGACTAGTCGGCGGCCGGCCAACCTAGTCCCGGGGTCGTGGGGACGACTCTATAGTCGTCGGACAAGTCGGCGGCGGGCCAACCTAGTCCCGGGGTCGTGGAGACGACCCTATAGGCGTCGGACATGTCGGCGGCGGGCCAATCTAGACCCGGGGTCGTGGGGACGACCCTTTAGTCGGCGGACATGTCGGCGGCTGGGCAACATTGGCCCGTGGTCGTGGAGACGACCCTATAGTCATCGGACATGACGGTGCCGGGGCAATCTAGCCCCGGGGTCGTGGGAACGACCCCATAGTCGTCGGACATGACGGTGGCGGGCCAATCTAGCCCCGGGGTCGTGGGGACGACCCTATAGACGTCGGACATGTCGGCGGCTGGCCAACCTAGTCCCGGGGTCGTGGGGTCGACCCTATAGTCGTCGGACATGTCGGCGGCAGGGCAACTTTGGCCCGTGGTCGTGGGGGCGACCCTATAGTCGTCGGACATGTTGGCGGCTGGCCAGCTTTGGCCCGGGGTAGTGGGGACGACCCTATAGTCGTCGGACATGTCGGCGGCTGGCCAACTTTGGCCCAAGGTCGTGGGGACAACCCTATAGACCTCCGACACGATGGTGGCGGGCCAATCTAGTCCCGGGGTCGTGGGAACGACCCTATAGTCGTCGGACAAGTCGGCGGCGGGCCAACATAGTCCCGGGGTCGTGGGGACGACCCTATAGTCGTCGGACAAGTCGGCGGCGGGCCAACCTAGTCCCGGGGTCGTGGGGCGACCCTATAGTCGTCGGACATGTCGGTGGCGGGCCAATCTACACCCGGGGTCGTGGGGACGACCCTATAGTCGGCGGACATGTCGGCGGCTGGGCAACATTGGCCCGTGGTCGTGGAGACGACCCTATAGTCATCGGACATGACGGTGCCGGGGCAATCTAGCCCCGGGGTCGTGGGAACGACCCTATATTCTTCGGACATGTCGGCGGCGGGCCAACATAGTCCCGGGGTCGTGGGGACGACCCAATAGTCGTCGGACATGTCGGCGGCTGGCCAACATTGGCCCGGGTCGTGGGGACGACCCTATAGTCGTCGGACATGTCGGCGGCGGGCCGACCTAGTCCCGGGGTCGTGGGGACAACCCTATAGTCATCGGACATGTCGGCGGCTTGCCAACCTAGTCCCGGGGTGGTAGGGACGACCCTATAGTCGTCAGACAAGTCGGCGGCGGGCCAATCTAGTCCCGGGGTCGTGGGGACGACCCTATAGTCGTCGGACATGTCGGCGGCAGGGCAACTTTGGCCCGTGGTCGTGGGGACGACCCTATTGTCGTCGGACATGACGGTGGCGGGCCAACGTATGCCCAGGGTCGTAGGCACGAACCTATATTCGTCGGACATGACGGTGGCGGGCCAATCTAGTCCCGGGGTCGTTGGGACGACCCTATAGTCGTCGGACTAGTCGGCGGCGGGCCAACCTAGTCCCGGGGTCGTGGGGACGACCCTATAGTCGTCGGACATGACGGTGCCGGGGGAATCTAGCCCCGGGGTCGTGGGGACGACCCTATAGTCTTCGGACATGTCGGCGGCTGGGCAACATTGGCCCGTGGTCGTGTGGACCACCCAATAGTCGTCGGACAAGTCGGCGGCGGGCCAATCAAGTCCCGGGCTCGTGGGGACGACCCTATAGTCATCGGACATGACGGTGGCGGGGCAACTTTGGCCCGTGGTCGTGGGGGCGACCCTATAGTCGTCGGACATGTCGGTGACTGGCCAACCTAGTTGCGGGATCGTGGGGACGACCCTATAGTCGTCGGACATGTCGGCGGCGGGCCAACGTATGCCCAGGGTCGTAGGCACGAACCTATATTCGTCGGACATGACGGTGGCGGGCCAATCTAGTCCCGGGGTCGTTGGAACGACTCTATAGTCGTCGGACTAGTCGGCGGCGGGCCAACCTAGTCCCGGGGTCGTGGGGACGACTCTATAGTCGTCGGACAAGTCGGCGGCGGGCCAACCTAGTCCCGGGGCCGTGGGGACGACCCTATAGTCGTCGGACATGACGGTGGCGGGCCAATCTAGTCCCGGGGTCGTGGGGACGACCCTATAGTCGTCGGACATGTCGGCGGCGGACGAACCTAGTCCCGGGCTCGTGGGGACGACCCTATAGTCGTCGGACAAGTCGGCGGCGGGCCAACCTAGTCCCGGGGTCGTGGGGACGACCCTATAGTCGTCGGACATGACGGTGCCGGGGCAATCTAGCCCCGGGGTCGTGGGGACGACCCTATAGTCATCGGACATGTCGGCGGCTGGGCAACATTGGCCCGTGGTCGTGGAGACTACCCTATAGTCATCGGACATGACGGTGCCGGGGCAATCTAGCCCCGGGGTCGTGGGAACGACCCTATATTCTTCGGACATGTCGGCGGCGGGCCAACCTAGTCCCGTGGTCGTGGGGACGACCGTATAGACGTCGGACATGTCGGCGGCGGGCCAACCTAGTCCCGGGGTCGTGGAGACGACCCTATAGTCGTCGGACATGACGGTGCCGGGGCAATCTAGCCCCGGGGTCATGGGGACGACCCTATAGACGTCGGACTTGTCGGCGGCGGGCCAACCTAGTCCCGGGCTCGTGGGGACGACCCTATAGTCGTCGGACATGACGGTGGCGGGCCAATCTAGTCCCGGGGTCGTGAGGACGACCCCATAGTCGTCGAACATGTCGGCGGCTGGCCAACCTAGTCCCGGGGTCGTGGGGACGACCCTATAGTCGTCGGACAAGTCGGCGGCGGGCCATCCTAGTTCCGGGGTCGTGGGGACGACCCTATAGTCGTCGGACATGATGGTGGGGGGCCAATCTATTCCCGGGGTCGTGGGGACGACCCTATAGTCGTCGGACATGACGGTGGCGGGGCAATCTAGTCCGGGGGTCGTGGGGACGATCCTGTAGTCGTCGGACATGACGGTGGTGGGCCAATCTATTCCTGGGGCCGTGGGGACGACCCTATAGTCATCGGACATGTCGGCGGCTGGCCAACCTAGTCCGGGGGTCGTGGGGACGATCCTGTAGTCGTCGGACATGACGGTGGCGGGCCAACGTATGCCCAGGGTCGTAGGCACGAACCTATATTCGTCGGACATGACGGTGGCGGGCCAATCTAGTCCCGGGGTCGTTGGGACGACCCTATAATCGTCGGACTAGTCGGCGGCCGGCCAACCTAGTCCCGGGGTCGTGGGGACGACTCTATAGTCGTCGGACAAGTCGGCGGCGGGCCAACCTAGTCCCGGGGTCGTGGAGACGACCCTATAGGCGTCGGACATGTCGGCGGCGGGCCAATCTAGACCCGGGGTCGTGGGGACGACCCTTTAGTCGGCGGACATGTCGGCGGCTGGGCAACATTGGCCCGTGGTCGTGGAGACGACCCTATAGTCATCGGACATGACGGTGCCGGGGCAATCTAGCCCCGGGGTCGTGGGAACGACCCCATAGTCGTCGGACATGACGGTGGCGGGCCAATCTAGCCCCGGGGTCGTGGGGACGACCCTATAGACGTCGGACATGTCGGCGGCTGGCCAACCTAGTCCCGGGGTCGTGGGGACGACCCTATAGTCGTCGGACATGTCGGCGGCAGGGCAACTTTGGCCCGTGGTCGTGGGGGCGACCCTATAGTCGTCGGACATCTTGGCGGCTGGCCAGCTTTGGCCCGGGGTAGTGGGGACGACCCTATAGTCGTCGGACATGTCGGCGGCTGGCCAACTTTGGCCCAAGGTCGTGGGGACAACCCTATAGACCTCCGACACGATGGTGGCGGGCCAATCTAGTCCCGGGGTCGTGGGAACGACCCTATAGTCGTCGGACAAGTCGGCGGCGGGCCAACATAGTCCCGGGGTCGTGGGGACGACCCTATAGTCGTCGGACTAGTCGGCGGCGGGCCAACCTAGTCCCGGGGGCGTGGGGACGACTCTATAGTCGTCGGGCAAGTCGGCGGCGGGTCATCCTAGTCCCGGGGTCGTGGGGACGACCCTATAGTCGTCGGACATGTCGGCGGCTGGCCAACCTAGTCCCGGGGTCGTGGGGACGACCCTATAATCGTCGGACAAGTCGGCGGCGGGCCACCCTAGTCCCGGGGTCGTGGGGACGACCCTATAGTCGTTGGAAATGTTGGCGGCTGGGCAACTTTGGCCCGTGGTCGTGGGGACGACCCTATAGTCGTCGGACATGTCGGCGGCTGGCCAACTTTGGCCCGCGGTCGTGGGGACAACCCTATAGACCTCCGACACGATGGTGGCGGGCCAATCTACTCCCGGGGTCGTGAGAACGACCCTATAGTCGTCGGACAAGTCGGCGGCGGGCCAACATAGTCCCGGGGTCGTGGGGACGACCCTATAGTCGTCGGACAAGTCGGCGGCGGGCCAACCTAGTCCCGGGGTCGTGGGGCGACCCTATAGTCGTCGGACATATCGGTGACGGGCCAATCTAGACCCGGGGTCGTGGGGACGACCCTATAGTCGGCGGACATGTCGGCGGCTGGGCAAAATTGGCCCGTGGTCGTGGAGACGACCCTATAGTCATCGGACATGACGGTGCCGGGGCAATCTAGCCCCGGGGTCGTGAGAACGACCCTATATTCTTCGGACATTTCGGCGGCGGGCCAACATAGTCCCGGGGTCGTGGGGACGACCCTATAGTCGGCGGACATGTCGGCGGCTGGGCAACATTGGCCCGTGGTCGTGGGGACGACCCTATAGTCGGCGGACATGTCGGCGGCGGGCCAACCTAGTCCCGGGGTCGTGGGGACGACCCTATAGCCGTCGGACAAGTCGGCGGCGGGCCAACCTACTCCCGGGGTCGTGGGGACGACCCTATAGTCGTCGGAAAAGTCGGCGGCGGGCCAACCTAGACCCGGGGTCGTGGGACGACCCTATAGTCGTCGGACATGTCGGCGGCAGGGCAACTTTGGCCCGTGGTCGTGGGGGCGACCCTATAGTCGTCGGACATGACGGTGGCGGGCCAATCTAGTCCCGGGGTCGTGGGGACGACCCTATAGTCGTCGGACATGTCTGCGGCTGGCCAACCTAGTCCCGGGTCGTGGGGACGACCCTATAGTCGTTGGACATGTTGGCGGCTGGGCAACTTTGGCCCGTGGTCGTGGGGACGACCCTATAGTCGTCGGACATGTCGGCGGCTGGCCAACATTGGCCCGGGTCGTGGGGACGACCCTATAGTCGTCGGACATGTCGGCGGCAGGGCAACTTTGGCCCGTGGTCGTGGGGACGACCCTATTGTCGTCGGACATGACGGTGGCGGGCCAATCTAGTCCCGGGGTCGTGGGGACGACCCTATAGTCGTCGGACATGTCTGCGGCTGGCCAACCTAGTCCCGGGTCGTGGGGACGACCCTATAGTCATCGGACATGACGGTGCCGGGGCAATCTAGCCCCGGGGTCGTGGGAACGACCCTATATTCTTCGGACATGTCGGCGGCGGGCCAACATAGTCCCGGGGTCGTAGGCACGAACCTATATTCGTCGGACATGACGGTGGCGGGCCAATCTAGTCCCGGGGTCATTGGGACGACCCTATAGTCGTCGGACAAGTCGGCGGCGGGCCAACCTAGTCCCGGGGTCGTGGGGACGACTCTATAGTCGTCGGACATGTCGGCGGCTGGCCATCTGTGGCCCGTGGTCGTGGGGACGACCCTATTGTCGTCGGACATGACGGTGGCGGGCCAATCTAGTCCTGGGGTCGTGCGGACGACCCTATAGTCGTCGGACATGTCGGCGGCAGATCAACTTTGGCCCGTGGTCGTGGGGACGACCCTATAGTCGTCGGATATGTCGGAGGCTGGCCAACCTAGTCCCGGGGTCGTGGGGACGACCCTATAGTCGTCGGACATGTCGGCGGCTGGCCAAATTTGGCCCGCCGTCGTGGGGAAGACCCTATAGTCGTCGGACATGTCGGCGGCAGGGCATCTTTGGCCCGTGGTCGCGGGGACGACCCTATAGTCGTCGGACATGTCGGCGGCGGGCCAACCTAGTCCCGGGGTCGTGGAGACGACCCTATAGACGTCGGACATGTCGGCGGCGGGCCAACCTAGTCCCGGGGTCGTGGGGACGACCCTATAGTCGTCGGACATGTCGGCGGCAGGGCATCTTTGGCCCGTGGTCGCGGGGACGACCCTATAGTCGTCGGACATGTCGGCGGCTGGCCAACCTAGTCCCGGGGTCGTGGGGACGACTCTATAGTCGTCGGACAAGTCGGCGGCGGGCCAACCTAGTCCCGGGGTCGTGGAGACAACCCTATAGACGTCGGACATGTCGGCGGCGGGCCAACCTAGTCCCGGGGTCGTGGGGACGACCCTATAGTCGTCGGACATGTCGGCGGCAGGGCATCTTTGGCCCGTGGTCGCGGGGACGACCCTATAATCGTCGGACATGTCGGCGGCTGGCCAACCTAGTCCCGGGGTCGTGGAGACGACCCTATAGTCGTCGGACAAGTCGGCGGCGGGCCAACCTAGTCCCGGGGTCGTGGGGACGACCCTATAGCCGTCGGACATGTCGGCGGCGGGCCAACCTAGTCCCGGGGTCGTGGGGACGACCCTATAGTCGTCGGACATGTCGGCGGCAGGGCATCTTTGGCCCGTGGTCGCGGGGACGACCCTATAATCGTCGGACATGTCGGCGGCTGGCCAACCTAGTCCCGGGGTCGTGGAGACGACCCTATAGTCGACGGACAAGCCGGCGGCGGGCCAATCTAGTCCCGGGGTCGTTGGAACGACTCTATAGTCGCCGGACTAGTCGGCGGCGGGCCAACCTAGTCCCGGGGTCGTGGGGACGATTCTATAGTCGTCGGACAAGTCGGCGGGGGGCCAACCTAGTCCCGGGGTCGTTGGGACGACCCTATAGTCGTCGGACAAGTCGGCGGCGGGCCAACCTAGTCCCGGGGTCGTGGGGACGACCCTATAGCCGTCGGACAAGTCGGCGGCGGGCCAACCTACTCCCGGGGTCGTGGGGACGACCCTATAGTCGTCGGACATGTCGGCGGCAGGGCATCTTTGGCCCGTGGTCGCGGGGACGACCCTATAGTCGTCGGACATGACGGTGGCGGGCCAATCTAGTCCCGGGGTCGTGGGGACGACACCTATAATCGTCGGACATGTCTGCGGCTGGCCAACCTAGTCCCGGGCCGTGGGGACGACCCTATAGTCGTCGGACAAGTCGGCGGCGGGCCAACCTAGTCCCGGGGTCGTGGAGACGACCCTATAGACGTCGGACATGTCGGCGGCAGGGCATCTTTGGCCCGTGGTCGCGGGGACGACCCTATAGTCGTCGGACATGACGGTGGCGGGCCAATCTAGTCCCGGGGTCGTGGGGACGACCCTATAGTCGTCGGACATGTCTGCGGCTGGCCAACCTAGTCCCGGGCCGTGGGGACGACCCTATAGTCGTCGGACAAGTCGGCGGCGGGCCAACCTAGTCCCGGGGTCGTGGAGACGACCCTATAGACGTCGGACATGTCGGCGGCGGGCCAACCTAGTCCCGGGGTCGTGGGGACGACCCTATAGTCGTTGGACATGACGGTGGAGGGCCAATCTAGTCCCGGGGTGGTGGGGACGACCCTATTGTCGTCGGACAAGTCGGCGGCGGTCCAACCTAGTCCCGGGGTCGTGGGGACGACCCTATAGTCGTCGGACATGTTGGCGGCTTGCCAGCTTTGGCCCGGGGTAGTGGGGACGACCCTATAGTCGTCGGACATGTCGGCGGCTGGCCAACCTAGTCCCGGGGTCGTGGAGACGACCCTATAGTCGTCGGACATGTCGGCGGCTGGCCAGCCTAGTCGCGGGATCGTGGGGACGACCCTATAGTCGTCGGACATGTCGGCGGCTGGCCAACCTAGTCCCGGGGCCGTGGAGACGACCCTATAGTCGTCGGACATGTCGGCGGCTGGCCAGCTTTGGCCCGTGGTCGTGGGGACGACCCTATTGTCGTCGGACATGACGGTGGCGGGCCAATCTAGTCCCGGGGTCGTGCGGACGACCCTATAGTCGTCGGACATGTCGGCGGCAGGTCAACTTTGGCCCGTGGTCGTGGGGACGACCCTATAGTCGTCGGATATGTCGGAGGCTGGCCAACCTAGTCCCGGGGTCGTGGGGACGACCCTATAGTCGGCGGACATGTCGGCGGCAGGGCAACTTTGGCCCGTGGTCGTGGGGGCGACCTTATAGTCGTCGGACATGTCGGTGACTGGCCAACGTAGTCCCGGGTTCGTGGGGACGACCCTATAGTCGTCGGAAAAGTCGGCGGCGGGTCATCCTAGTCCCGGGGTGGTAGGCACGACCCTATAGTCGTCGGACAAGTCGGCGGCGGGCCAACCTAGTCCCGTGGTCGTGGGGACGTCCCTATAGTCGTCGGACATGATGGTGGCGGGCGAATCTAGTCCCGGGGTCGTTGGGACGACCCTATAGTCGTCGGACTAGTCGGCGGCGGCCCAACCTACTCCCGGGGTCGCGGGGACGACGCTATAGTCGTCGGACATGTCGGCGGCGGGCCAACCTAGTCCCGGGGTCGTGGAGACGACCCTATAGACGTCGGACATGTCGGCGGCGGGCCAACCTAGTCCCGGGGTCGTGGGGACGACCCTATAGTCGTCGGACATGTCGGCGGCAGGGCATCTTTGGCCCGTGGTCGCGGGGACGACCCTATAGTCGTCGGACATGTCGGCGGCTGGCCAACCTAGTCCCGGGGTCGTGGAGACGACCCTATAGTCGTCGGACAAGTCGGCGGCGGGCCAACCTAGTCCCGGGGTCGTGGGGACGACCCTATAGTCGTCGGACATGTTGGCGGCTTGCCAGCTTTGGCCCGGGGTAGTGGGGACGACCCTATAGTCTTCGGACATGTCGGCGGCAGGGCAACTTTGGCCCGTGGTCGTGGGGACGACCCTATTGTCGTCGGACATGACGGTGGCGGGCCAATCTAGTCCCGGGGTCGTGGGGACGACCCTATTGTCGTCGGACATGTCGGCGGCTGGCCAACCTAGTTGCGGGATCGTGGGGACGACCCTATAGTCGTCGGACATGTCGGCGGCGGGCCAACGTATGCCCAGGGTCGTAGGCACGAACCTATATTCGTCGGACATGACGGTGGCGGGCCACTCTAGTCCCGGGGTCGTTGGAACGACTCTATAGTCGTCGGACTAGTCGGCGGCAGGGCATCTTTGGCCCGTGGTCGCGGGGACGACCCTATAGTCGTCGGACATGTCGGCGGCTGGCCAACCTAGTCCCGGGGTCGTGGAGATGACCCTATAGTCGTCGGACAAGTCGGCGGCGGGCCAACCTAGTCCCGGGGTCGTGGGGACGACCCTATAGTCGTCGGACATGTCGGCGGCAGGGCAACTTTGGCCCGTGGTCGTGGGGACGACCCTATTGTCGTTGGACATGACGGTGGAGGGCCAATCTAGTCCCGGGGTGGTGGGGACGACCCTATTGTCGTCGGACATGTCGGCGGCTGGCCAACCTAGTTGCGGGATCGTGGGGACGACCCTATAGTCGTCGGACATGTCGGCGGCGGGCCAACGTATGCCCAGGGTCGTAGGCACGAACCTATATTCGTCGGACATGACGGTGGCGGGCCAATCTAGTCCCGGGGTCGTTGGAACGACTCTATAGTCGTCGGACTAGTCGGCGGCGGGCCAACCTAGTCCCGGGGTCGTGGGGACGACTCTATAGTCGTCGGACAAGTCGGCGGCGGGCCAACCTAGTCCCGGGGTCGTGGAGACGACCCTATAGACGTCGGACATGTCGGCGGCGGGCCAACTTAGTCCCGGGGTCGTGGGGACGACCCTATAGTCGTCGGACATGTCGGCGGCAGGGCATCTTTGGCCCGTGGTCGCGGGGACGACCCTATAATCGTCGGATATGTCGGCGGCTGGCCAACCTAGTCCCGGGGTCGTGGAGACGACCCTATAGTCGTCGGACAAGCCGGCGGCGGGCCAACCTAGTCCCGGAGTCGTGGGGACGACCCTATAGCCGTCGGACAAGTCGGCGGCGGGCCAACCTAGTCCCGGGGTCGTGGGGACGACCCTATAGTCGTCGGACATGTCGGCGGCAGGGCATCTTTGGCCCGTGGTCGCGGGGACGACCCTATAGTCGTCGGACATGTCGGCGGCTGGCCAACCTAGTCCCGGGGTCGTGGAGACGACCCTATAGTCGTCGGACAAGTCGGCGGCGGGCCAACCTAGTCCCGGGGTCGTGGGGACGACCCTATAGTCGTCGGACATGTTGGCGGCTTGCCAGCTTTGGCCCGGGGTAGTGGGGACGACCCTATAGTCTTCGGACATGTCGGCGGCAGGGCAACTTTGGCCCGTGGTCGTGGGGACGACCCTATTGTCGTCGGACATGACGGTGGCGGGCCAATCTAGTCCCGGGGTCGTGGGGACGACCCTATTGTCGTCGGACATGTCGGCGGCTGGCCAACCTAGTTGCGGGATCGTGGGGACGACCCTATAGTCGTCGGACATGTCGGCGGCGGGCCAACGTATGCCCAGGGTCGTAGGCACGAACCTATATTCGTCGGACATGACGGTGGCGGGCCACTCTAGTCCCGGGGTCGTTGGAACGACTCTATAGTCGTCGGACTAGTCGGCGGCAGGGCATCTTTGGCCCGTGGTCGCGGGGACGACCCTATAGTCGTCGGACATGTCGGCGGCTGGCCAACCTAGTCCCGGGGTCGTGGAGACGACCCTATAGTCGTCGGACAAGTCGGCGGCGGGCCAACCTAGTCCCGGGGTCGTGGGGACGTCCCTATAGTCGTCGGACATGTCGGCGGCTGGCCAACCTAGTCCCGGGGTCGTGGAGACGACCCTATAGTCGTCGGACAAGCCGGCGGCGGGCCAACCTAGTCCCGGGGTCGTGGGGACGACCCTATAGCCGTCGGACAAGTCGGCGGCGGGCCAACCTACTCCCGGGGTCGTGGGGACGACCCTATAGTCGTCGGATATGTCGGAGGCTGGCCAACCTAGTCCCGGGGTCGTGGGGACGACCCTATAGTCGTCGGACATGTCGGCGGCTGGCCAAATTTGGCCCGCGGTCGTGGGGAAGACCCTATAGTCGTCGGACATGTCGGCGGCAGGGCATCTTTGGCCCGTGGTCGCGGGGACGACCCTATAGTCGTCGGACATGTCGGCGGCGGGCCAACCTAGTCCCGGGGTCGTGGAGACGACCCTATAGACGTCGGACATGTCGGCGGCGGGCCAATCTAGTCCCGGGCCGTGGGGACGACCCTATAGTCGTCGGACATGACGGTGGCGGGCCAATCTAGTCCCGGGGTCGTGGGGACGACCCTATAGTCGTCGGACATGTCTGCGGCTGGCCAACCTAGTCCCGGGCCGTGGGGACGACCCTATAGTCGTCGGACAAGTCGGCGGCGGGCCAACCTAGTCCCGGGGTCGTGGAGACGACCCTATAGCCGTCGGACAAGTCGGCGGCGGGCCAACCTACTCCCGGGGTCGTGGGGACGACCCTATAGTCGTCGGACAAGTCGGCGGCGGGCCAACCTAGTCCCGGGGTCGTGGGGACGACCCTATAGTCGTCGGACATGTTGGCGCCTGGCCAGCTTTGGCCCGGGGTAGTGGGGACGACCCTATAGTCGTCGGACATGTCGGCGGCTGGCCAACCTAGTCCCGGGGTCGTGGAGACGACCCTATAGTCGTCGGACATGTCGGCGGCTGGCCAGCTTTGGCCCGTGGTCGTGGGGACGACCCTATTGTCGTCGGACATGACGGTGGCGGGCCAATCTAGTCCCGGGGTCGTGCGGACGACCCTATAGTCGTCGGACATGTCGGCGGCAGGTCAACTTTGGCCCGTGGTCGTGGGGACGACCCTATAGTCGTCGGATATGTCGGAGGCTGGCCAACCTAGTCCCGGGGTCGTGGGGACGACGCTATAGTCGTCGGACATGTGGGCGGCTGGCCAAATTTGGCCCGCGGTCGTGGGGAAGACCCTACAGTCGTCGGATATGTCGGAGGCTGGCCAACCTAGTCCCGGGGTCGTGGGGACGACCCTATAGTCGGCGGACATGTCGGCGGCAGGGCAACTTTGGCCCGTGGTCGTGGGGGCGACCTTATAGTCGTCGGACATGTCGGTGACTGGCCAACGTAGTCCCGGGTTCGTGGGGACGACCCTATAGTCGTCGGAAAAGTCGGCGGCGGGTCATCCTAGTCCCGGGGTGGTAGGCACGACCCTATAGTCGTCGGACAAGTCGGCGGCGGGCCAACCTAGTCCCGTGGTCGTGGGGACGTCCCTATAGTCGTCGGACATGATGGTGGCGGGCGAATCTAGTCCCGGGGTCGTTGGGACGACCCTATAGTCGTCGGACTAGTCGGCGGCGGCCCAACCTACTCCCGGGGTCGTGGGGACGACTCTATAGTCGTCGGACATGTCGGCGGCGGGCCAACCTAGTCCCGGGGTCGTGGAGACGACCCTATAGACGTCGGACATGTCGGCGGCGGGCCAACCTAGTCCCGGGGTCGTGGGGACGACCCTATAGTCGTCGGACATGTCGGCGGCAGGGCATCTTTGGCCCGTGGTCGCGGGGACGACCCTATAGTCGTCGGACATGTCGGCGGCTGGCCAACCTAGTCCCGGGGTCGTGGAGACGACCCTATAGTCGTCGGACAAGTCGGCGGCGGGCCAACCTAGTCCCGGGGTCGTGGGGACGACCCTATAGTCGTCGGACATGTTGGCGGCTTGCCAGCTTTGGCCCGGGGTAGTGGGGACGACCCTATAGTCTTCGGACATGTCGGCGGCAGGGCAACTTTGGCCCGTGGTCGTGGGGACGACCCTATTGTCGTCGGACATGACGGTGGCGGGCCAATCTAGTCCCGGGGTCGTGGGGACGACCCTATTGTCGTCGGACATGTCGGCGGCTGGCCAACCTAGTTGCGGGATCGTGGGGACGACCCTATAGTCGTCGGACATGTCGGCGGCGGGCCAACGTATGCCCAGGGTCGTAGGCACGAACCTATATTCGTCGGACATGACGGTGGCGGGCCACTCTAGTTCCGGGGTCGTTGGAACGACTCTATAGTCGTCGGACTAGTCGGCGGCGGGCCAACCTAGTCCCGGGGTCGTGGAGACAACCCTATAGACGTCGGACATGTCGGCGGCGGGCCAACCTAGTCCCGGGGTCGTGGGGACGACCCTATAGTCGTCGGACATGTCGGCGGCAGGGCATCTTTGGCCCGTGGTCGCGGGGACGACCCTATAATCGTCGGACATGTCGGCGGCTGGCCAACCTAGTCCCGGGGTCGTGGAGACGACCCTATAGTCGTCGGACAAGCCGGCGGCGGGCCAATCTAGTCCCGGGGTCGTTGGAACGACTCTATAGTCGCCGGACTAGTCGGCGGCGGGCCAACCTAGTCCCGGGGTCGTGGAGACGACCCTATAGACGTCGGACATGTCGTCGGCGGGCCAACCTAGTCCCGGGGTCGTGGGGACGACCCTATAGTCGTCGGACATGTCGGCGGCGGGCCAACCTAGTCCCGGGGTCGTGGAGACGACCCTATAGACGTCGGACATGTCGGCGGCGGGCCAACCTAGTCCCGGGGTCGTGGGGACGACCCTATAGCCGTCGGACAAGTCGGCGGCGGGCCAACCTAGTCCCGGGGTCGTGGGGACGACCCTATAGCCGTCGGACAAGTCGGCGGCGGGCCAACCTAGTCCCGGGGTGGTGGGGACGACCCTATAGTCGTCGGACATGTCGGCGGCAGGGCATCTTTGGCCCGTGGTCGCGGGGACGACCCTATAGTCGTCGGACATGACGGTGGCGGGCCAATCTAGTCCCGGGCCGTGGGGACGACCCTATAGTCGTCGGACAAGTCGGCGGCGGGCCAACCTAGTCCAGGGGTCGTGGAGACGACCCTATAGACGTCGGACATGTCGTCGGCGGGCCAACCTAGTCCCGGGGTCGTGGGGACGACCCTATAGTCGTCGGACATGTCGGCGGCAGGGCATCTTTGGCCCGTGGTCGCGGGGACGACCCTATAGTCGTCGGACATGACGGTGGCGGGCCAATCTAGTCCCGGGGTCGTGGGGACGACCCTATAGTCGTCGGACATGTCTGCGGCTGGCCAACCTAGTCCCGGGCCGTGTGGACGACCCTATAGTCGTCGGACAAGTCGGCGGCGGGCCAACCTAGTCCCGGGGTCGTGGAGACGACCCTATAGACGTCGGACATGTCGGCGGCGGGCCAACCTAGTCCCGGGGTCGTGGGGACGACCCTATAGCCGTCGGACAAGTCGGCGGCGGGCCAACCTACTCCCGGGGTCGTGGGGACGACCCTATAGTCGTCGGACAAGTCGGCGGCGGGCCAACCTAGTCCCGGGGTCGTGGGGACGACCCTATAGTCGTCGGACATGTTGGCGCCTGGCCAGCTTTGGCCCGGGGTAGTGGGGACGACCCTATAGTCGTCGGACATGTCGGCGGCTGGCCAACCTAGTCCCGGGGTCGTGGAGACGACCCTATAGTCGTCGGACATGTCGGCGGCTGGCCAGCTTTGGCCCGTGGTCGTGGGGACGACCCTATTATCGTCGGACATGACGGTGGCGGGCCAATCTAGTCCCGGGGTCGTGCGGACGACCCTATAGTCGTCGGACATGTCGGCGGCAGGTCAACTTTGGCCCGTGGTCGTGGGGACGACCCTATAGTCGTCGGATATGTCGGAGGCTGGCCAACCTAGTCCCGGGGTCGTGGGGACGACGCTATAGTCGTCGGACATGTGGGCGGCTGGCCAAATTTGGCCCGCGGTCGTGGGGAAGACCCTACAGTCGTCGGATATGTCGGAGGCTGGCCAACCTAGTCCCGGGGTCGTGGGGACGACCCTATAGTCGGCGGACATGTCGGCGGCAGGGCAACTTTGGCCCGTGGTCGTGGGGGCGACCTTATAGTCGTCGGACATGTCGGTGACTGGCCAACGTAGTCCCGGGTTCGTGGGGACGACCCTATAGTCGCCGGAAAAGTCGGCGGCGGGTCATCCTAGTCCCGGGGTGGTAGGCACGACCCTATAGTCGTCGGACAAGTCGGCGGCGGGCCAACCTAGTCCCGTGGTCGTGGGGACGTCCCTATAGTCGTCGGACATGATGGTGGCGGGCGAATCTAGTCCCGGGGTCGTTGGGACGACCCTATAGTCGTCGGACTAGTCGGCGCCGGCCCAACCTACTCCCGGGGTCGTGGGGACGACTCTATAGTCGTCGGACATGTCGGCGGCGGGCCAACCTAGTCCCGGGGTCGTGGAGACGACCCTATAGACGTCGGACATGTCGGCGGCGGGCCAACCTAGTCCCGGGGTCGTGGGGACGACCCTATAGTCGTCGGACATGTCGGCGGCAGGGCATCTTTGGCCCGTGGTCGCGGGGACGACCCTATAGTCGTCGGACATGTCGGCGGCTGGCCAACCTAGTCCCGGGGTCGTGGAGACGACCCTATAGTCGTCGGACAAGTCGGCGGCGGGCCAACCTAGTCCCGGGGTCGTGGGGACGTCCCTATAGTCGTCGGACATGTTGGCGGCTTGCCAGCTTTGGCCCGGGGTAGTGGGGACGACCCTATAGTCTTCGGACATGTCGGCGGCAGGGCAACTTTGGCCCGTGGTCGTGGGGACGACCCTATTGTCGTCGGACATGACGGTGGAGGGCCAATCTAGTCCCGGGATGGTGGGGACGACCCTATTGTCGTCGGACATGTCGGCGGCTGGCCAACCTAGTTGCGGGATCGTGGGGACGACCCTATAGTCGTCGGACATGTCGGCGGCGGGCCAACGTATGCCCAGGGTCGTAGGCACGAACCTATATTCGTCGGACATGACGGTGGCGGGCCAATCTAGTCCCGGGGTCGTTGGAACGACTCTATAGTCGTCGGACTAGTCGGCGGCGGGCCAACCTAGTCCCGGGGTCGTGGGGACGACTCTATAGTCGTCGGACAAGTCGGCGGCGGGCCAACCTAGTCCCGGGGTCGTGGGGACGACCCTATAGCCGTCGGACAAGTCGGCGGCGGGCCAACCTAGACCCGGGGTCGTGGGGACGACCCTATAGTCGTCGGACATGTCGGCGGCAGGGCATCTTTGGCCCGTGGTCGCGGGGACGACCCTATAATCGTCGGACATGTCGGCGGCTGGCCAACCTAGTCCCGGGGTCGTGGAGACGACCCTATAGTCGTCGGACAAGCCGGCGGCGGGCCAACCTAGTCCCGGGGTCGTGGGGACGACCCTATAGCCGTCGGACAAGTCGGCGGCGGGCCAACCTACTCCCGGGGTCGTGGGGACGACCCTATAGTCGTCGGAAAAGTCGGCGGCGGGCCAACCTAGACCCGGGGTCGTGGGGACGACCCTATAGTCGTCGGACATGTCGGCGGCAGGGCAACTTTGGCCCGTGGACGTGGGGGCGACCCTATAGTCGTCGGACATGACGGTGGCGGGCCAATCTAGTCCCGGGGTCGTGGGGACGACCCTATAGTCGTCGGACAAGTCGGCGGCGGGCCAACCTAGTCCCGGGGTCGTGGAGACGACCCTATAGACGTCGGACATGTCGGCGGCGGGCCAACCTAGTCCCGGGGTCGTGGGGACGACCCTATAGTCGTCGGACAAGTCGGCGGCGGGCCAACCTAGTCCCGGGGTCGTGGGGACGACCCTATAGCCGTCGGACAAGTCGGCGGCGGGCCAACCTACTCCCGGGGTCGTGGGGACGACCCTATAGTCGTCGGACAAGTCGGCGGCGGGCCAACATAGTCCCGGGGTCGTGGGGACGACCCTATAGTCGTCGGACATGTTGGCGGCTGGCCAGCTTTGGCCCGGGGTAGTGGGGACGACCCTATAGTCGTCGGACATGTCGGCGGCAGGGCAACTTTGGCCCGTGGTCGTGGGGACGACCCTATTGTCGTCGGACATGACTGTGGCGGGCCAATCTAGTCCCGGGGTCGTGGGTACGACCCTATTGTCGTCGGACATGTCGGCGGCTGGCCAACCTAGTCGCGGGATCGTGGGGACGACCCTATAGTCGTCGGACATGTCGGCGGCGGGCCAACGTATGCCCAGGGTCGTAGGCACGAACCTATATTCGTCGGACATGACGGTGGCGGGCCAATCTAGTCCCGGGGTCGTGGAGACGACCCTATAGTCGTCGGACATGTCGGCGGTTGGCCAGCTTTGGCCCGTGGTCGTGGGGACGACCCTATAGTCGTCGGACATGTCGGAGGCTGGCCAACCTAGTCCCGGGGTCGTGGGGACGTTCCTATAGTCGTCGGACATGATGGTGGCGGGCGAATCTAGTCCCGGGGTCGTTGGGACGACCCTATAGTCGTCGGACTAGTCGGCGGCGGCCCAACCTAGTCCCGGGCCGTGGGGACGACCCTATAGTCGTCGGACATGTCTGCGGCTGGCCAACTTTGGCCCGTGGTCGTGGGGACGACCCTATAGTCGTCGGACTAGTCGGCGGCGGGCCAACCTAGTCCCGGGGGCGTGGGGACGACTCTATAGTCGTCGGGCAAGTCGGCGGCGGGTCATCCTAGTCCCGGGGTCGTGGGGACGACCCTATAGTCGTCGGACATGTCGGCGGCTGGCCAACCTAGTCCCGGGGTCGTGGGGACGACCCTATAATCGTCGGACAAGTCGGCGGCGGGCCACCCTAGTCCCGGGGTCGTGGGGACGACCCTATAGTCGTTGGACATGTTGGCGGCTGGGCAACTTTGGCCCGTGGTCGTGGGGACGACCCTATAGTCGTCGGACATGTCGGCGGCTGGCCAACTTTGGCCCGTGGTCGTGGGGACAACCCTATAGACCTCCGACACGATGGTGGCGGGCCAATCTAGTCCCGGGGTCGTGAGAACGACCCTATAGTCGTCGGACAAGTCGGCGGCGGGCCAACATAGTCCCGGGGTCGTGGGGACGACCCTATAGTCGTCGGACATGTCGGCGGCTGGGCATCTTTGGCCCGTGGTCGCGGGGACGACCCTATAATCGTCGGACATGTCGGCGGCTGGCCAACCTAGTCCCGGGGTCGTGGGGACGACCCTATAATCGTCGGACAAGTCGGCGGCGGGCCACCCTAGTCCCGGGGTCGTGGGGACGACCCTATAGTCGTTGGACATGTTGGCGGCTGGGCAACTTTGGCCCGTGGTCGTGGGGACGACCCTATAGTCGTCGGACTAGTCGGCGGCGGGCCAACCTAGTCCCGGGGGCGTGGGGACGACTCTATAGTCGTCGGGCAAGTCGGCGGCGGGTCATCCTAGTCCCGGGGTCGTGGGGACGACCCTATAGTCGTCGGACATGTCGGCGGCTGGTCAACCTAGTCCCGGGGTCGTGGGGACGACCCTATAATCGTCGGACAAGTCGGCGGCGGGCCACCCTAGTCCCGGGGTCGTGGGGACGACCCTATAGTCGTTGGACATGTTGGCGGCTGGGCAACTTTGGCCCGTGGTCGTGGGGACGACCCTATAGTCGTCGGACATGTCGGCGGCTGGCCAACTTTGGCCCGTGGTCGTGGGGACAACCCTATAGACCTCCGACACGATGGTGGCGGGCCAATCTAGTCCCGGGGTCGTGAGAACGACCCTATAGTCGTCGGACAAGTCGGCGGCGGGCCAACATAGTCCCGGGGTCGTGGGGACGACCCTATAGTCGTCGGACAAGTCGGCGGCGGGCCAACCTAGTCCCGGGGTCGTGGGGCGACCCTATAGTCGTCGGACATATCGGTGACGGGCCAATCTAGACCCGGGGTCGTGGGGACGACCCTATAGTCGGCGGACATGTCGGCGGCTGGGCAAAATTGGCCCGTGGTCGTGGAGACGACCCTATAGTCATCGGACATGACGGTGCCGGGGCAATCTAGCCCCGGGGTCGTGAGAACGACCCTATATTCTTCGGACATGTCGGCGGCGGGCCAACATAGTCCCGGGGTCGTGGGGACGACCCTATAGTCATCGGACATGACGGTGCCGGGGCAATCTAGCCCCGGGGTCGTGAGAACGACCCTATAGCCGTCGGACATGATGGTGGGGGGCCAATCTAGTCCCGGGGTCGTGGGGACGACCCTATAGTCGTTGGACATGTTGGCGGCTGGGCAACTTTGGCCCGTGGTCGTGGGGACGACCCTATAGTCGTCGGACATGTCGGCGGCTGGCCAACTTTGGCCCGTGGTCGTGGGGACAACCCTATAGACCTCCGACACGATGGTGGCGGGCCAATCTAGTCCCGGGGTCGTGGGAACGACCCTATAGTCGTCGGACAATTCGGCGGCGGGCCAACATAGTCCCGGGGTCGTGGGGACGACCCTATAGTCGTCGGACAAGTCGGCGGCGGGCCAACCTAGTCCCGGGGTCGTGGGGCGACCCTATAGTCGTCGGACATGTCGGTGACGGGCCAATCTAGACCCGGGGTCGTGGGGACGACCCTATAGTCGGCGGACATGTCGGCGGCTGGGCAACATTGGCCCGTGGTCGTGGAGACGACCCTATAGTCATCGGACATGACGGTGCCGGGGCAATCTAGCCCCGGGGTCGTGGGAACGACCCTATATTCTTCGGACATGTCGGCGGCGGGCCAACCTAGTCCCGGGGTCGTGGGGACGACCCTATAGCCGTCGGACAAGTCGGCGGCGGGCCAACCTACTCCCGGGGTCGTGGGGACGACCCTATAGTCGTCGGAAAAGTCGGCGGCGGGCCAACCTAGACCCGGGGTCGTGGGACGACCCTATAGTCGTCGGACATGTCGGCGGCAGGGCAACTTTGGCCCGTGGTCGTGGGGGCGACCCTATAGTCGTCGGACATGACGGTGGCGGGCCAATCTAGTCCCGGGGTCGTGGGGACGACCCTATAGTCGTCGGACATGTCTGCGGCTGGCCAACCTAGTCCCGGGGTCGTGGGGACGACCCTATAGTCGTCGGACATGTCGGCGGCAGGGCAACTTTGGCCCGTGGTCGTGGGGACGACCCTATTGTCGTCGGACATGACGGTGGCGGGCCAATCTAGTCCCGGGGTCGTGGGGACGACCCTATAGTCGTCGGACATGTCTGCGGCTGGCCAACCTAGTCCCGGGTCGTGGGGACGACCCTATAGTCATCGGACATGACGGTGCCGGGGCAATCTAGCCCCGGGGTCGTGGGAACGACCCTATATTCTTCGGACATGTCGGCGGCGGGCCAACATAGTCCCGGGGTCGTAGGCACGAACCTATATTCGTCGGACATGACGGTGGCGGGCCAATCTAGTCCTGGGGTCGTGCGGACGACCCTATAGTCGTCGGACATGTCGGCGGCAGATCAACTTTGGCCCGTGGTCGTGGGGACGACCCTATAGTCGTCGGATATGTCGGAGGCTGGCCAACCTAGTCCCGGGGTCGTGGGGACGACCCTATAGTCGTCGGACATGTCGGCGGCTGGCCAAATTTGGCCCGCGGTCGTGGGGAAGACCCTATAGTCGTCGGACATGTCGGCGGCAGGGCATCTTTGGCCCGTGGTCGCGGGGACGACCCTATAGTCGTCGGACATGTCGGCGGCGGGCCAACCTAGTCCCGGGGTCGTGGAGACGACCCTATAGACGTCGGACATGTCGGCGGCGGGCCAACCTAGTCCCGGGGTCGTGGGGACGACCCTATAGTCGTCGGACATGTCGGCGGCAGGGCATCTTTGGCCCGTGGTCGCGGGGACGACCCTATAGTCGTCGGACATGTCGGCGGCTGGCCAACCTAGTCCCGGGGTCGTGGAGACGACCCTATAGTCGTCGGACAAGTCGGCGGCGGGCCAACCTAGTCCCGGGGTCGTGGGGACGACCCTATAGTCGTCGGACATGTTGGCGGCTTGCCAGCTTTGGCCCGGGGTAGTGGGGACGACCCTATAGTCTTCGGACATGTCGGCGGCAGGGCAACTTTGGCCCGTGGTCGTGGGGACGACCCTATTGTCGCCGGACATGACGGTGGCGGGCCAATCTAGTCCCGGGGTCGAGGGGACGACCCTATTGTCGTCGGACATGTCGGCGGCTGGCCAACCTAGTCCCGGGGTCGTGGGGACGACCCTATAATCGTCGGACAAGTCGGCGGCGGGCCACCCTAGTCCCGGGGTCGTGGGGACGACCCTATAGTCGTTGGACATGTCGGCGGCAGGGCATCTTTGGCCCGTGGTCGCGGGGACGACCCTATAGTCGTCGGACATGTCGGCGGCGGGCCAACCTAGTCCCGGGGTCGTGGGGACGACCCTATAGTCGTCGGACATGTCGGCGGCAGGGCATCTTTGGCCCGTGGTCGCGGGGACGACCCTATAGTCGTCGGACATGTCGGCGGCTGGACAACCTAGTCCCGGCGTCGTGGAGACGACCCTATAGTCGTCGGACAAGTCGGCGGCGGGCCAACCTAGTCCCGGGGTCGTGGGGACGACCCTATAGGCGTCGGACATGTTGGCTGCTGGCCAGCTTTGGCCCGGGGTCGTGGGGACGACCCTATAGTCGTCGGACATGTCTGCGGCTGGCCAACTTTGGCCAGGTGGTCGTGGGGACGACCCTATAGTCGTCGGACTAGTCGGCGGCGGGCCAACCTAGTCCCGGGGGCGTGGGGACGACTCTATAGTCGTCGGGCAAGTCGGCGGCGGGTCATCCTAGTCCCGGGGTCGTGGGGACGACCCTATAGTCGTCGGACATGTCGGCGGCTGGCCAACCTAGTCCCGGGGTCGTGGGGACGACCCTATAATCGTCGGACAAGTCGGCGGCGGGCCACCCTAGTCCCGGGGTCGTGGGGACGACCCTATAGTCGTTGGACATGTTGGCGGCTGGGCAACTTTGGCCCGTGGTCGTGGGGACGACCCTATAGTCGTCGGACATGTCGGCGGCTGGGCATCTTTGGCCCGTGGTCGCGGGGACGACCCTATAGTCGTCGGACATGTCGGCGGCTGGCCAACCTAGTCCCGGGGTCGTGGGGACGACCCTATAATCGTCGGACAAGTCGGCGGCGGGCCACCCTAGTCCCGGGGTCGTGGGGACGACCCTATAGTCGTTGGACAAGTCGGCGGCGGGCCAACATAGTCCCGGGGTCGTGGGGACGACCCTATAGTCGTCGGACATGTCGGCGGCAGGGCATCTTTGGCCCGTGGTCGCGGGGACGACCCTATAGTCGTCGGACATGTCGGCGGCTGGACAACCTAGTCCCGGCGTCGTGGAGACGACCCTATAGTCGTCGGACAAGTCGGCGGCGGGCCAACCTAGTCCCGGGGTCGTGGGGCGACCCTATAGTCGTCGGACATGTCGGTGACGGGCCAATCTAGACCCGGGGTCGTGGGGACGACCCTATAGTCGGCGGACATGTCGGCGGCTGGGCAACATTGGCCCGTGGTCGTGGAGACGACCCTATAGTCATCGGACATGACGGTGCCGGGGCAATCTAGCCCCGGGGTCGTGGGAACGACCCTATATTCTTCGGACATGTCGGCGGCGGGCCAACCTAGTCCCGGGGTCGTGGGGACGACCCTATAGCCGTCGGACAAGTCGGCGGCGGGCCAACCTACTCCCGGGGTCGTGGGGACGACCCTATAGTCGTCGGAAAAGTCGGCGGCGGGCCAACCTAGACCCGGGGTCGTGGGACGACCCTATAGTCGTCGGACATGTCAGCGGCAGGGCAACTTTGGCCCGTGGTCGTGGGGGCGACCCTATAGTCGTCGGACATGACGGTGGCGGGCCAATCTAGTCCCGGGGTCGTGGGGACGACCCTATAGTCGTCGGACATGTCTGCGGCTGGCCAACCTAGTCCCGGGTCGTGGGGACGACCCTATAGTCGTTGGACATGTTGGCGGCTGGGCAACTTTGGCCCGTGGTCGTGGGGACGACCCTATAGTCGTCGGACATGTCGGCGGCTGGCCAACATTGGCCCGGGTCGTGGGGACGACCCTATAGTCATCGGACATGACGGTGCCGGGGCAATCTAGCCCCGGGGTCGTGGGAACGACCCTATATTCTTCGGACATGTCGGCGGCGGGCCAACATAGTCCCGGGGTAGTGGGGACGACCCTATAGTCGTCGGACATGTCTGCGGCTGGCCAACCTAGTCCCGGGCCGTGGGGACGACCCTATAGTCGTCGGACAAGTCGGCGGCGGGCCAACCTAGTCCCGGGGTCGTGGAGACGACCCTATAGTCGTCGGACAAGTCGGCGGCGGGCCAACCTAGTCCCGGGGTCGTGGGGACGACCCTATAGTCGTCGGACATGTCGGCGGCAGGGCAACTTTGGCCCGTGGTCGTGGGGACGACCCTATTGTCGTCGGACATGACGGTGGCGGGCCAATCTAGTCCTGGGGTCGTGCGGACGACCCTATAGTCGTCGGACATGTCGGCGGCAGATCAACTTTGGCCCGTGGTCGTGGGGACGACCCTATAGTCGTCGGATATGTCGGAGGCTGGCCAACCTAGTCCCGGGGTCGTGGGGACGACCCTATAGTCGTCGGACATGTCGGCGGCTGGCCAAATTTGGCCCGCGGTCGTGGGGAAGACCCTATAGTCGTCGGACATGTCGGCGGCAGGGCATCTTTGGCCCGTGGTCGCGGGGACGACCCTATAGTCGTCGGACATGTCGGCGGCGGGCCAACCTAGTCCCGGGGTCGTGGGGACGACGCTATAGTCGTCGGACATGTGGGCGGCTGGCCAAATTTGGCCCGCGGTCGTGGGGAAGACCCTACAGTCGTCGGATATGTCGGAGGCTGGCCAACCTAGTCCCGGGGTCGTGGGGACGACCCTATAGTCGGCGGACATGTCGGCGGCAGGGCAACTTTGGCCCGTGGTCGTGGGGGCGACCTTATAGTCGTCGGTCATGTCGGTGACTGGCCAACGTAGTCCCGGGTTCGTGGGGACGACCCTATAGTCGTCGGAAAAGTCGGCGGCGGGTCATCCTAGTCCCGGGGTGGTAGGCACGACCCTATAGTCGTCGGACAAGTCGGCGGCGGGCCAACCTAGTCCCGTGGTCGTGGGGACGTCCCTATAGTCGTCGGACATGATGGTGGCGGGCGAATCTAGTCCCGGGGTCGTTGGGACGACCCTATAGTCGTCGGACTAGTCGGCGGCGGGTCATCCTAGTCCCGGGGTCGTGGGGACGACCCTATAGTCGTCGGACATGTCGGCGGCGGGCCAACCTAGTCCCGGGGTCGTGGGGACGACCCTATAGTCGTCGGACATGTCGGCGGCAGGGCATCTTTGGCCCGTGGTCGCGGGGACGACCCTATAGTCGTCGGACATGTCGGCGGCTGGCCAACCTAGTCCCGGGGTCGTGGGGACGACCCTATAATCGTCGGACAAGTCGGCGGCGGGCCACCCTAGTCCCGGGGTCGTGGGGACGACCCTATAGTCGTTGGACATGTTGGCGGCTGGGCAACTTTGGCCCGTGGTCGTGGGGACGACCCTATAGTCGTCGGACTAGTCGGCGGCGGGCCAACCTAGTCCCGGGGGCGTGGGGACGACTCTATAGTCGTCGGGCAAGTCGGCGGCGGGTCATCCTAGTCCCGGGGTCGTGGGGACGACCCTATAGTCGTCGGACATGTCGGCGGCTGGCCAACCTAGTCCCGGGGTCGTGGGGACGACCCTATAATCGTCGGACAAGTCGGCGGCGGGCCAACCTAGTCCCGGGGTCGTGGGGCGACCCTATAGTCGTCGGACATATCGGTGACGGGCCAATCTAGACCCGGGGTCGTGGGGACGACCCTATAGTCGGCGGACATATCGGCGGCTGGGCAAAATTGGCCCGTGGTCGTGGAGACGACCCTATAGTCATCGGACATGACGGTGCCGGGGCAATCTAGCCCCGGGGTCGTGAGAACGACCCTATATTCTTCGGACATGTCGGCGGCGGGCCAACATAGTCCCGGGGTCGTGGGGACGACCCTATAGTCGTCGGACATGTCGGCGGCTGGCCAACATTGGCCCGGGTCGTGGGGACGACCCTATAGTCGTCGGACATGTCTGCGGCTGGCCAACCTAGTCCCGGGGTCGTGGGGACGACTCTATAGTCGTCGGACAAGTCGGCGGCGGGCCAACCTAGTCCCGGGGTCGTGGAGACGAACCTATAGACGTCGGACATGTCGGCGGCGGGCCAACCTAGTCCCGGGGTCGTGGGGACGACCCTATAGTCGTCGGACATGTCGGCGGCAGTGCATCTTTGGCCCGTGGTCGCGGGGACGACCCTAAAGTCGTCGGACATGTCGGCGGCTGGCCAACCTAGTCCCGGGGTCGTGGAGACGAGCCTATAGTCGTCGGACATGTCGGCGGCTGGCCAACCTAGTCCCGGGGTCGTGGGGACGACCCTATAATCGTCGGACAAGTCGGCGGCGGGCCACCCTAGTCCCGGGGTCGTGTGGACGACCCTATAGCCGTCGGACATGATGGTGGGGGGCCAATCTAGTCCCGGGGTCGTGGGGACGACCCTATAGTCGTTGGACATGTTGGCGGCTGGGCAACTTTGGCCCGTGGTCGTGGGGACGACCCTATAGTCGTCGGACATGTCGGCGGCTGGCCAACTTTGGCCCGTGGTCGTGGGGACAACCCTATAGACCTCCGACACGATGGTGGCGGGCCAATCTAGTCCCGGGGTCGTGGGAACGACCCTATAGTCGTCGGACAGGTCGGCGGCGGGCCAACATAGTCCCGGGGTCGTGGGGACGACCCTATAGTCGTCGGACAAGTCGGCGGCGGGCCAACCTAGTCCCGGGGTCGTGGGGCGCCCCTATAGTCGTCGGACATGTCGGTGACGGGCCAATCTAGACCCGGGGTCGTGGGGACGACCCTATAGTCGGCGGACATGTCGGCAGCTGGGCAACATTGGCCCGTGGTCGTGGAGACGACCCTATAGTCATCGGACATGACGGTGCCGGGGCAATCTAGCCCCGGGGTCGTGGGAACGACCCTATATTCTTCGGACATGTCGGCGGCGGGCCAACCTAGTCCCGGGGTCGTGGGGACGACCCTATAGCCGTCGGACAAGTCGGCGGCGGGCCAACCTACTCCCGGGGTCGTGGGGACGACCCTATAGTCGTCGGAAAAGTCGGCGGCGGGCCAACCTAGACCCGGGGTCGTGGGACGACCCTATAGTCGTCGGACATGTCAGCGGCAGGGCAACTTTGGCCCGTGGTCGTGGGGGCGACCCTATAGTCGTCGGACATGACGGTGGCGGGCCAATCTAGTCCCGGGGTCGTGGGGACGACCCTATAGTCGTCGGACATGTCTGCGGCTGGCCAACCTAGTCCCGGGTCGTGGGGACGACCCTATAGTCGTTGGACATGTTGGCGGCTGGGCAACTTTGGCCCGTGGTCGTGGGGACGACCCTATAGTCGTCGGACATGTCGGCGGCTGGCCAACATTGGCCCGGGTCGTGGGGACGACCCTATAGTCATCGGACATGACGGTGCCGGGGCAATCTAGCCCCGGGGTCGTGGGAACGACCCTATATTCTTCGGACATGTCGGCGGCGGGCCAACATAGTCCCGGGGTAGTGGGGACGACCCTATAGTCGTCGGACATGTCGGCGGCTGGCCAACCTAGTCCCGGGCCGTGGGGACGACCCTATAGTCGTCGGACAAGTCGGCGGCGGGCCAACCTAGTCCCGGGGTCGTGGAGACGACCCTATAGTCGTCGGACAAGTCGGCGGCGGGCCAACCTAGTCCCGGGGTCGTGGGGACGACCCTATAGTCGTCGGACATGTCGGCGGCAGGGCAACTTTGGACCGTGGTCGTGGGGACGACCCTATTGTCGTCGGACATGACGGTGGCGGGCCAATCTAGTCCCGGGGTCGTGGGGACGACCCTATAGTCGTCGGACATGTCTGCGGCTGGCCAACCTAGTCCCGGGCCGTGGGGACGACCCTATAGTCGTCGGACAAGTCGGCGGCGGGCCAACCTAGTCCCGGGGTCGTGGAGACGACCCTATAGTCGTCGGACAAGTCGGCGGCGGGCCAACCTAGTCCCGGGGTCGTGGGGACGACCCTATAGTCGTCGGACATGTCGGCGGCGGGCCAACCTAGTCCCGGGGTCGTGGAGACGACCCTATAGTCGTCGGACAAGTCGGCGGCGGGCCAACCTAGTCCCGGGGTCGTGGAGACGACCCTATAGTCGTCGGACAAGTCGGCGGCGGGCCAACCTAGTCCCGGGGTCGTGGGAACGACCCTATATTCTTCGGACATGTCGGCGGCGGGCCAACCTAGTCCCGGGGTCGTGGGGACGACCCTATAGCCGTCGGACAAGTCGGCGGCGGGCCAACCTACTCCCGGGGTCGTGGGGACGACCCTATAGTCGTCGGAAAAGTCGGCGGCGGGCCAACCTAGACCCGGGGTCGTGGGACGACCCTATAGTCGTCGGACATGTCAGCGGCAGGGCAACTTTGGCCCGTGGTCGTGGGGGCGACCCTATAGTCGTCGGACATGACGGTGGCGGGCCAATCTAGTCCCGGGGTCGTGGGGACGACCCTATAGTCGTCGGACATGTCTGCGGCTGGCCAACCTAGTCCCGGGCCGTGGGGACGACCCTATAGTCGTCGGACAAGTCGGCGGCGGGCCAACCTAGTCCCGGGGTCGTGGAGACGACCCTATAGTCGTCGGACAAGTCGGCGGCGGGCCAACCTAGTCCCGGGGTCGTGGGGACGACCCTATAGTCGTCGGACATGTCGGCGGCAGGGCAACTTTGGACCGTGGTCGTGGGGACGACCCTATTGTCGTCGGACAAGTCGGCGGCGGGCCAACCTAGTCCCGGGGTCGTGGGGACGACTCTATAGTCGTCGGACATGTCGGCGGCTGGCCAGCTTTGGCCCGTGGTCGTGGGGACGACCCTATTGTCGTCGGACATGACGGTGGCGGGCCAATCTAGTCCTGGGGTCGTGCGGACGACCCTATAGTCGTCGGACATGTCGGCGGCAGATCAACTTTGGCCCGTGGTCGTGGGGACGACCCTATAGTCGTCGGATATGTCGGAGGCTGGCCAACCTAGTCCCGGGGTCGTGGGGACGACCCTATAGTCGTCGGACATGTCGGCGGCTGGCCAAATTTGGCCCGCGGTCGTGGGGAAGACCCTATAGTCGTCGGACATGTCGGCGGCAGGGCATCTTTGGCCCGTGGTCGCGGGGACGACCCTATAGTCGTCGGACATGTCGGCGGCGGGCCAACCTAGTCCCGGGGTCGTGGGGACGACGCTATAGTCGTCGGACATGTGGGCGGCTGGCCAAATTTGGCCCGCGGTCGTGGGGAAGACCCTACAGTCGTCGGATATGTCGGAGGCTGGCCAACCTAGTCCCGGGGTCGTGGGGACGACCCTATAGTCGGCGGACATGTCGGCGGCAGGGCAACTTTGGCCCGTGGTCGTGGGGGCGACCTTATAGTTGTCGGACATGTCGGTGACTGGCCAACGTAGTCCCGGGTTCGTGGGGACGACCCTATAGTCGTCGGAAAAGTCGGCGGCGGGTCATCCTAGTCCCGGGGTGGTAGGCACGACCCTATAGTCGTCGGACAAGTCGGCGGCGGGCCAACCTAGTCCCGTGGTCGTGGGGACGTCCCTATAGTCGTCGGACATGATGGTGGCGGGCGAATCTAGTCCCGGGGTCGTTGGGACGACCCTATAGTCGTCGGACTAGTCGGCGGCGGCCCAACCTACTCCCGGGGTCGTGGGGACGACTCTATAGTCGTCGGACATGTCGGCGGCGGGCCAACCTAGTCCCGGGGTCGTGGAGACGACCCTATAGACGTCGGACATGTCGGCGGCGGGCCAACCTAGTCCCGGGGTCGTGGGGACGACCCTATAGTCGTCGGACATGTCGGCGGCAGGGCATCTTTGGCCCGTGGTCGCGGGGACGACCCTATAGTCGTCGGACATGTCGGCGGCTGGCCAACCTAGTCCCGGGGTCGTGGAGACGACCCTATAGTCGTCGGACAAGTCGGCGGCGGGCCACCCTAGTCCCGGGGTCGTGGGGACGACCCTATAGTCGTCGGACATGTCGGCGGCTGGCCAACCTAGTCCCGGGGTCGTGGGGACGACCCTATAATCGTCGGACAAGTCGGCGGCGGGCCAACCTAGTCCCGGGGTCGTGGGGCGACCCTATAGTCGTCGGACATATCGGTGACGGGCCAATCTAGACCCGGGGTCGTGGGGACGACCCTATAGTCGGCGGACATGTCGGCGGCAGGGCATCTTTGGCCCGTGGTCGCGGGGACGACCCTATAGTCGTCGGACATGTCGGCGGCTGGCCAACCTAGTCCCGGGGTCGTGGGGACGACCCTATAATCGTCGGACAAGTCGGCGGCGGGCCACCCTAGTCCCGGGGTCGTGGGGACGACCCTATAGTCGTCGGACATGTCGGCGGCGGGCCAACCTAGTCCCGGGGTCGTGGGGACGACCCTATAGTCGTCGGACAAGTCGGCGGCGGGCCAACCTAGTCCCGGGGTCGTGGGGCGACCCTATAGTCGTCGGACATATCGGTGACGGGCCAATCTAGACCCGGGGTCGTGGGGACGACCCTATAGTCGGCGGACATGTCGGCGGCAGGGCATCTTTGGCCCGTGGTCGCGGGGACGACCCTATAGTCGTCGGACATGTCGGCGGCTGGCCAACCTAGTCCCGGGGTCGTGGGGACGACCCTATAATCGTCGGACAAGTCGGCGGCGGGCCACCCTAGTCCCGGGGTCGTGGGGACGACCCTATAGTCGTCGGACATGTCGGCGGCGGGCCAACCTAGTCCCGGGGTCGTGGGGACGACCCTATAGTCGTCGGACATGTCGGCGGCAGGGCATCTTTGGCCCGTGGTCGCGGGGACGACCCTATAGTCGTCGGACATGTCGGCGGCTGGCCAACCTAGTCCCGGGGTCGTGGGGACGACCCTATAATCGTCGGACAAGTCGGCGGCGGGCCACCCTAGTCCCGGGGTCGTGGGGACGACCCTATAGTCGTTGGACATGTTGGCGGCTGGGCAACTTTGGCCCGTGGTCGTGGGGACGACCCTATAGTCGTCGGACTAGTCGGCGGCGGGCCAACCTAGTCCCGGGGGCGTGGGGACGACTCTATAGTCGTCGGGCAAGTCGGCGGCGGGTCATCCTAGTCCCGGGGTCGTGGGGACGACCCTATAGTCGTCGGACATGTCGGCGGCTGGCCAACCTAGTCCCGGGGTCGTGGGGACGACCCTATAATCGTCGGACAAGTCGGCGGCGGGCCAACCTAGTCCCGGGGTCGTGGGGCGACCCTATAGTCGTCGGACATATCGGTGACGGGCCAATCTAGACCCGGGGTCGTGGGGACGACCCTATAGTCGGCGGACATATCGGCGGCTGGGCAAAATTGGCCCGTGGTCGTGGAGACGACCCTATAGTCATCGGACATGACGGTGCCGGGGCAATCTAGCCCCGGGGTCGTGAGAACGACCCTATATTCTTCGGACATGTCGGCGGCGGGCCAACATAGTCCCGGGGTCGTGGGGACGACCCTATAGTCGTCGGACATGTCGGCGGCTGGCCAACATTGGCCCGGGTCGTGGGGACGACCCTATAGTCGTCGGACATGTCTGCGGCTGGCCAACCTAGTCCCGGGGTCGTGGGGACGACTCTATAGTCGTCGGACAAGTCGGCGGCGGGCCAACCTAGTCCCGGGGTCGTGAAGACGAACCTATAGACGTCGGACATGTCGGCGGCGGGCCAACCTAGTCCCGGGGTCGTGGGGACGACCCTATAGTCGTCGGACATGTCGGCGGCAGGGCATCTTTGGCCCGTGGTCGCGGGGACGACCCTATAGTCGTCGGACAAGTCGGCGGCGGGCCAACCTAGTCCCGGGGTCGTGGGGCGCCCCTATAGTCGTCGGACATGTCGGTGACGGGCCAATCTAGACCCGGGGTCGTGGGGACGACCCTATAGTCGGCGGACATGTCGGCAGCTGGGCAACATTGGCCCGTGGTCGTGGAGACGACCCTATAGTCATCGGACATGACGGTGCCGGGGCAATCTAGCCCCGGGGTCGTGGGAACGACCCTATATTCTTCGGACATGTCGGCGGCGGGCCAACCTAGTCCCGGGGTCGTGGGGACGACCCTATAGCCGTCGGACAAGTCGGCGGCGGGCCAACCTACTCCCGGGGTCGTGGGGACGACCCTATAGTCGTCGGAAAAGTCGGCGGCGGGCCAACCTAGACCCGGGGTCGTGGGACGACCCTATAGTCGTCGGACATGTCAGCGGCAGGGCAACTTTGGCCCGTGGTCGTGGGGGTGACCCTATAGTCGTCGGACATGACGGTGGCGGGCCAATCTAGTCCCGGGGTCGTGGGGACGACCCTATAGTCGTCGGACATGTCTGCGGCTGGCCAACCTAGTCCCGGGTCGTGGGGACGACCCTATAGTCGTTGGACATGTTGGCGGCTGGGCAACTTTGGCCCGTGGTCGTGGGGACGACCCTATAGTCGTCGGACATGTCGGCGGCTGGCCAACATTGGCCCGGGTCGTGGGGAGGACCCTATAGTCATCGGACATGACGGTGCCGGGGCAATCTAGCCCCGGGGTCGTGGGAACGACCCTATATTCTTCGGACATGTCGGCGGCGGGCCAACATAGTCCCGGGGTAGTGGGGACGACCCTATAGTCGTCGGACATGTCGGCGGCTGGCCAACCTAGTCCCGGGCCGTGGGGACGACCCTATAGTCGTCGGACAAGTCGGCGGCGGGCCAACCTAGTCCCGGGGTCGTGGAGACGACCCTATAGTCGTCGGACAAGTCGGCGGCGGGCCAACCTAGTCCCGGGGTCGTGGGGACGACCCTATAGTCGTCGGACATGTCGGCGGCAGGGCAACTTTGGACCGTGGTCGTGGGGACGACCCTATTGTCGTCGGACATGACGGTGGCGGGCCAATCTAGTCCCGGGGTCGTGGGGACGACCCTATAGTCGTCGGACATGTCTGCGGCTGGCCAACCTAGTCCCGGGCCGTGGGGACGACCCTATAGTCGTCGGACCAGTCGGCGGCGGGCCAACCTAGTCCCGGGGTCGTGGAGACGACCCTATAGTCGTCGGACAAGTCGGCGGCGGGCCAACCTAGTCCCGGGGTCGTGGGGACGACCCTATAGTCGTCGGACATGTCGGCGGCTGGGCAACTTTGGCCCGTGGTCGTGGGGACGACCCTATTGTCGTCGGACATGACGGTGGCGGGCCAATCTAGTCCCGGGGTCGTGGGGACGACCCTATAGTCGTCGGACATGTCTGCGGCTGGCCAACCTAGTCCCGGGTCGTGGGGACGACCCTATAGTCATCGGACATGACGGTGCCGGGGCAATCTAGCCCCGGGGTCGTGGGAACGACCCTATATTCTTCGGACATGTCGGCGGCGGGCCAACATAGTCCCGGGGTCGTAGGCACGAACCTATATTCGTCGGACATGACGGTGGCGGGCCAATCTAGTCCCGGGGTCATTGGGACGACCCTATAGTCGTCGGACAAGTCGGCGGCGGGCCAACCTAGTCCCGGGGTCGTGGGGACGACTCTATAGTCGTCGGACATGTCGGCGGCTGGCCAGCTTTGGCCCGTGGTCGTGGGGACGACCCTATTGTCGTCGGACATGACGGTGGCGGGCCAATCTAGTCCTGGGGTCGTGCGGACGACCCTATAGTCGTCGGACATGTCGGCGGCAGATCAACTTTGGCCCGTGGTCGTGGGGACGACCCTATAGTCGTCGGATATGTCGGAGGCTGGCCAACCTAGTCCCGGGGTCGTGGGGACGACCCTATAGTCGTCGGACATGTCGGCGGCTGGCCAAATTTGGCCCGCGGTCGTGGGGAAGACCCTATAGTCGTCGGACATGTCGGCGGCAGGGCATCTTTGGCCCGTGGTCGCGGGGACGACCCTATAGTCGTCGGACATGTCGGCGGCGGGCCAACCTAGTCCCGGGGTCGTGGGGACGACGCTATAGTCGTCGGACATGTGGGCGGCTGGCCAAATTTGGCCCGCGGTCGTGGGGAAGACCCTACAGTCGTCGGATATGTCGGAGGCTGGCCAACCTAGTCCCGGGGTCGTGGGGACGACCCTATAGTCGGCGGACATGTCGGCGGCAGGGCAACTTTGGCCCGTGGTCGTGGGGGCGACCTTATAGTCGTCGGACATGTCGGTGACTGGCCAACGTAGTCCCGGGTTCGTGGGGACGACCCTATAGTCGTCGGAAAAGTCGGCGGCGGGTCATCCTAGTCCCGGGGTGGTAGGCACGACCCTATAGTCGTCGGACAAGTCGGCGGCGGGCCAACCTAGTCCCGTGGTCGTGGGGACGTCCCTATAGTCGTCGGACATGATGGTGGCGGGCGAATCTAGTCCCGGGGTCGTTGGGACGACCCTATAGTCGTCGGACTAGTCGGCGGCGGCCCAACCTACTCCCGGGGTCGTGGGGACGACTCTATAGTCGTCGGACATGTCGGCGGCGGGCCAACCTAGTCCCGGGGTCGTGGAGACGACCCTATAGACGTCGGACATGTCGGCGGCGGGCCAACCTAGTCCCGGGGTCGTGGGGACGACCCTATAGTCGTCGGACATGTCGGCGGCAGGGCATCTTTGGCCCGTGGTCGCGGGGACGACCCTATAGTCGTCGGACATGTCGGCGGCTGGCCAACCTAGTCCCGGGGTCGTGGAGACGACCCTATAGTCGTCGGACAAGTCGGCGGCGGGCCAACCTAGTCCCGGGGTCGTGGGGACGTCCCTATAGTCGTCGGACATGTTGGCGGCTTGCCAGCTTTGGCCCGGGGTAGTGGGGACGACCCTATAGTCTTCGGACATGTCGGCGGCAGGGCAACTTTGGCCCGTGGTCGTGGGGACGACCCTATTGTCGTCGGACATGACGGTGGAGGGCCAATCTAGTCCCGGGGTGGTGGGGACGACCCTATTGTCGTCGGACATGTCGGCGGCTGGCCAACCTAGTTGCGGGATCGTGGGGACGACCCTATAGTCTTCGGACATGTCGGCGGCGGGCCAACGTATGCCCAGGGTCGTAGGCACGAACCTATATTCGTCGGACATGACGGTGGCGGGCCAATCTAGTCCCGGCGTCGTTGGAACGACTCTATAGTCGTCGGACTAGTCGGCGACGGGCCAACCTAGTCCCGGGGTCGTGGGGACGACTCTATAGTCGTCGGACAAGTCGGCGGCGGGCCAACCTAGTCCCGGGGTCGTGGAGACGACCCTATAGACGTCGGACATGTCGGCGGCTGGCCAACCTAGTCCCGGGGTCGTGGAGACGACCCTATAGTCGTCGGACAAGCCGGCGGCGTGCCAACCTAGTCCCGGGGTCGTGGGGACGACCCTATAGCCGTCGGAAAAGTCGGTGGCGGGCCAACCTAGACCCGGGGTCGTGGGGACGACCCTATAGTCGTCGGACATGTCGGCGGCAGGGCAACTTTGGCCCGTGGACGTGGGGGCGACCCTATAGTCGTCGGACATGACGGTGGCGGGCCAATCTAGTCCCGGGGTCGTGGGGAGGACCCTATAGTCGTCGGACAAGTCGGCGGCGGGCCAACCTAGTCCCGGGGTCGTGGAGACGACCCTATAGACGTCGGACATGTCGGCGGCGAGCCAACCTAGTCCCGGGGTCGTGGGGACGACCCTATAGTCGTCGGACAAGTCGGCGGCGGGCCAACCTAGTCCCGGGGTCGTGGGGACGACCCTATAGCCGTCGGACAAGTCGGCGGCGGGCCAACCTACTCCCGGGGTCGTGGGGACGACCCTATAGTCGTCGGACAAGTCGGCGGCGGGCCAACCTAGTCCCGGGGTCGTGGGGACGACCCTATAGTCGTCGGACATGTTGGCGGCTGGCCAGCTTTGGCCCGGGGTAGTGGGGACGACCCTATAGTCGTCGGACATGTCGGCGGCAGGGCATCTTTGGCCCGTGGTCGCGGGGACGACCCTATAGTCGTCGGACATGTCGGCGGCTGGCCAACCTAGTCCCGGGGTCGTGGAGACGACCCTATAGTCGTCGGACAAGTCGGCGGCGGGCCAACCTAGTCCCGGGGTCGTGGGGACGACCCTATAGTCGTCGGACATGTCGGCGGCAGGGCAACTTTGGCCCGTGGACGTGGGGGCGACCCTATAGTCGTCGGACATGACGGTGGCGGGCCAATCTAGTCCCGGGGTCGTGGGGACGACCCTATAGTCGTCGGACATGTCTGCGGCTGGCCAACCTAGTCCCGGGCCGTGGGGACGACCCTATAGTCGACGGACAAGTCGGCGTCGGGCCAACCTAGTCCCGGGGTCGTGGAGATGACCCTATAGTCGTCGGACAATTCGGCGGCGGGCCAACCTAGTCCCGGGGTGGTAGGGACGACCCTATAGTCGTCGGACAAGTCGGCGGCGGGCCAACCTAGTCCCGGGGTCGTGGAGACGACCCTATACTCGTCGGATATGTTGGTGGCGGGCCAATCTAGTCCCGGGATCGTGGGGACGACCCTATAGTCGTCGGACAAGTCGGCGGCGGGCCAAACTAGTCCCGGGGTCGTGGGGACGACCCTATAGTCGTCGGACATGACGGTGACGGGCCAATCTAGTCCCGGCGTCGAGGGTACGGCCCTATACACGTCGGACATGACGGTGGCGGGCCAATCTAGTCCCGGGGTCGTGGGGACGACCCTATAGTCGTTGGATATGTTGGTGGCGGGCCAATCTAGTCCCGGGATCGTGGGGACGACCCTATAGTCGTCGGACATGCCGGCGGCTGGGCAACTTTGGTCCGGGGTCGTGGGGACGACCCTATAGTCGTCGGACATGTCGGCGGCTATCCAACCTAGTCCCGGGATGATAGGGACGACTCTAAAGTCGTCGGACAAGTCGAAGGCGGGCCAACCTAGTCCCGGGGTCGTGGGGACGATCCTATTGTCGTCGGACATGACGGTGGCGGGCCAATCTAGCCCCGGGGTCGTGGGGACGACCCTATAGACGTCGGACATGTCGGCGGCTGGCCAACCTAGTCCCGGGGTAGTGGGGACGACCCTGTAGTCGTCGGACATGACGGTGGCGGGCCAATCTAGTCCCGGGGCTGTGGGGACGACCGTATAGTTGTCGGATATGTCGGCGGCGGGCCAACCTAGTCCCGTGGTCGTGGGGACGACCCTATAGTCGTCGGATATGACGGTGGCGTGCCAATCTAGCCCCGGGGTCGTGGGGACGACCCTATAGACGGCGGACATGTCGGCGGCTGGCCAACCTAGTACCGGGGTGGTAGGGACGACCCTATAGTCAACGGACATGACGGTCGTGGGCCAATCTAGTCTCGGGGCCGTGGGGACGAACCTATAGTCGTCGGACAAGTCGGCGGCGGGCCAACCTAGTCCCGTGGTCGTGGGGACGACCCTATAGTCGTCGGACAAGTCGGCGGCGGGCCAATCTAGTCCTCGCGTCGTGGGTACGACCCTATACTCGTCGGACATGAAGGTGGCGGGCCAATCTAGTCCCGTGGTCGTGGGGACGACCCTATATTCGTCGGACATGACGGTGGCGGGCCAATCTAGCCCCGGGGTCGTGGAGACGACCCTATACTCGTCGGATATGTTGGTGGCGGGCCAATCTAGTCCCGGGATCGTGGGGACGACCCTATAGTCGTCGGACAAGTTGGCGGCGGGCCAACCTAGTCCCGTGGTCGTGGGGACGACCGTATGGTCGTCGGACATGACGGTGACGGGCCAATCTAGTCCCGGGGTCATGGGGACGACCCTATAGTCGTCGAACATGTCGGCGGCTGGCCAACTTTGGCCCGTGGTCGTGGGGACGACCCTATAGTCGTCGGACATGACGGCGGCTGGGCAACTTTGGCCCGTGGTCGTGGGGACGACCCTATAGTCGTCGGACAAGACGGCGGCGGGCCAACCTAGTCCCGCGGTCGTGGGGACGACCATATAGTCGTCGGACAAGTCGGCGGCGGGCCAACCTAGTCCCGGGGTCGTGGGGACGACCCTATAGTCCTCGGACATGACGGTGGCAGGCCAATCTAGTCCCGGGGTCGTGGGGACGACCCTATAGTCGTCGGACATGTCGGCGGCTGGGCAACTTTGGCCCGTGGTCGTGGGGACGACCCTATAGTCGTCGGACAAGTCGGCGGCGGGCCAAACTAGTCCCGGGGTCGTGGGGACGACCCTATAGTCGTCGGACATGACGGTGACGGGCCAATCTAGTCCCGGCGTCGAGGGTACGGCCCTATACACGTCGGACATGACGGTGGCGGGCCAATCTAGTCCCGGGGTCGTGGGGACGACCCTATAGTCGTCGGACATGCCGGCGGCTGGCCAACCTAGTCCCGGGGTCGTGGGGACGACCCTATAGTCTTCGGACATATCGGCGGCGCGGCAACTTAGTCCCGGGGTCGTGGGGACGACCCTGTAGTCGTCGGACATGACGGTGGCGGGCCAATCTAGTCCCAGGGCCGTGGGGACGACCCTATAGTCGTTGGACAAGTCGGCGGTGGGCCAACCTAGTCCCGGGGACGTGGGGACGACCCTATAGTCGTCGGACATGCCGGCGGCTGGGCAACTTTGGCCCGGGGTCGTGGGGACGACCCTATAGTCGTCGGACATGTCGGCGGCTATCCAACCTAGTCCCGGGATGATAGGGACGACTCTAAAGTCGTCGGACAAGTCGAAGGCGGGCCAACCTAGTCCCGGGGTCGTGGGGACGATCCTATTGTCGTCGGACATGACGGTGGCGGGCCAATCTAGCCCCGGGGTCGTGGGGACGACCCTATAGACGTCGGACATGTCGGCGGCTGGCCAACCTAGTCCCGTGGTCGTGGGGACGACCCTATAGTCGTCGGATATGACGGTGGCGGGCCAATCTAGCCCCGGGGTCGTGGGGACGACCCTATAGACGGCGGACATGTCGGCGGCTGGCCAACCTAGTACCGGGGTTGTAGGGACGACCCTATACTCGTCGGATATGTTGGTGGCGGGCCAATCTAGTCTCGGGGCCGTGGGGACGAAACTATAGTCGTCGGACAAGTCGGCGGCGGGCCAACCTAGTCCCGTGGTCGTGGGGACGACCCTATAGTCGTCGGACAAGTCGGCGGCGGGCCAATCTAGTCCCCGCGTCGTGGGTACGACCCTATACTCGTCGGACATGTCGGTGGCGGGCCAATCTAGTCCCGTGGTCGTGGGGACGACCCTATAGTCGTCGGACATGACGGTGGCGGGCCAATCTAGCCCCGGGGTCGTGGAGACGACCCTATAGTCGACGGACAAGTTGGCGGCGGGCCAACCTAGTCCCGTGGTCGTGGGGACGACCGTATGGTCGTCGGACATGACGGTGACGGGCCAATCTAGTCCCGGCGTCGTGGGTACGACCCTATACCAGTCCGACATGACGGTGGCGAGCCAATCGAGTCCCGGGGTCGTGGGGACGACCCTATAGTCGTCGAACATGTCGGCGGCGGGCCAACTTTGGCCCGTGGTCGTGGGGACGACCATATAGTCGTCGGACAATTCGGCGGCGCGCCAACCTAGTCCCGGGGTCGTGGGGACGGCCCTATAGTCGTCGAGCAAGTCGGCGGCGGGCCAATCTAGTCCCCGCGTCGTGGGTACGACCCTATTCTCGTCGGACAAGTCGGCGGCGGGCCAACCTAGCCCCGGGGTCGTGGAGACGACCCTATACTCGTCGGATATGTTGGTGGCGGGCCAATCTAGTCCCGGGATCGTGGGGACGACCCTATAGTCGTCGGACAAGTTGGCGGCGGGCCAACCTAGTCCCGTGGTCGTGGGGACGACCGTATGGTCGTCGGACATGACGGTGGCGGGCCAATCTAGTCCCGGGGTCATGGGGACGACCCTATAGTCGTCGAACATGTCGGCGGCTGGCCAACTTTGGCCAGTGGTCGTGGGGACGACCCTATAGTTGTCGGACATGTCGGCGGCGGGCCAACCTAGTCCCGGGATCGTGGGGACGACACTATAGTCGTCGGACATGTCGGCGGGAGAGCAACTTTGGCCCGTGGTCGTGGGGACGACCCTATAGTCGTCGGACAAGTCGGCGGCGGGCCGACCTAGTCCCGGGGTCGTGGGGACGACCCTATAGTCGTCGGACAAGTCGGCGGCGGGCCAACCTAGTCCCGTGGTCGTGGGGACGAACCTATAGTCGTCGGACATGACGGTGGCGCGCCAATCTAGTCCCGGGGTCGGGGGGACGACCGTGTAGTCGTCGGACATGACGGTGGCGGGCCAATCTTGTCAAGGGGTCGTGGGGACGACCCTATAGTCGTCGGGCATGTCGGCGGCTGGCCAACGTATGCCCAGGGTCGTAGAGACGAACCTATAGTCGTCGGACATGACGGTGGCGGGCCAACCTAGTCCCGGGATCGTGGGGACGACCCTATATTCGTCGGACATGTCGGCGGGAGGGCAACTTTGGCCCGTGGTCGTGGGGACGACCCTATAGTCGTCGGACAAGTCGGCGGCGGGCCGACCTAGTCCCGGGGTCGTGGGGACGACCCTATAGTCGTCGGACAAGTCGGCGGCGGGCCAACTTAGTCCCGTGGTCGTGGGGACGAACCTATAGTCGTCGGACATGACGGTGGCGGGCCAATCTAGTCCCGGGGTCGAGGGGACGACCCTATAGTCGTCGGACAAGTCGGCGGCAGGGCAACTTTGGCCCGTGGTCGTGGGGACGACCCTATAGTCGTCGGACATGTCGGTGACTGGCCAACCTAGTCTCGTGGTCGTGGGGACGACCCCATAGTCGTAGAACACGTCGTCGGCGGGCCAATCTAGTCCCGGGGTCGTGGGGACGACCCTATAGTCGTCGGACATGTCTGCGGCTGGCCAACCTAGTCCCGGGCCGTGGGGACGACCCTATAGTCGTCGGACAAGTCGGCGGCGGGCCAACCTAGTCCCGGGGTCGTGGAGACGACCCTATAGTCGTCGGACAAGTCGGCGGCGGGCCAACCTAGTCCCGGGGTCGTGGGGACGACCCTATAGTCGTCGGACATGTCGGCGGCTGGGCAACTTTGGCCCGTGGTCGTGGGGACGACCCTATTGTCGTCGGACATGACGGTGGCGGGCCAATCTAGTCCCGGGGTCGTGGGGACGACCCTATAGTCGTCGGACATGTCTGCGGCTGGCCAACCTAGTCCCGGGTCGTGGGGACGACCCTATAGTCATCGGACATGACGGTGCCGGGGCAATCTAGCCCCGGGGTCGTGGGAACGACCCTATATTCTTCGGACATGTCGGCGGCGGGCCAACATAGTCCCGGGGTCGTAGGCACGAACCTATATTCGTCGGACATGACGGTGGCGGGCCAATCTAGTCCCGGGGTCATTGGGACGACCCTATAGTCGTCGGACAAGTCGGCGGCGGGCCAACCTAGTCCCGGGGTCGTGGGGACGACTCTATAGTCGTCGGACATGTCGGCGGCTGGCCAGCTTTGGCCCGTGGTCGTGGGGACGACCCTATTGTCGTCGGACATGACGGTGGCGGGCCAATCTAGTCCTGGGGTCGTGCGGACGACCCTATAGTCGTCGGACATGTCGGCGGCAGATCAACTTTGGCCCGTGGTCGTGGGGACGACCCTATAGTCGTCGGATATGTCGGAGGCTGGCCAACCTAGTCCCGGGGTCGTGGGGACGACCCTATAGTCGTCGGACATGTCGGCGGCTGGCCAAATTTGGCCCGCGATCGTGGGGAAGACCCTATAGTCGTCGGACATGTCGGCGGCAGGGCATCTTTGGCCCGTGGTCGCGGGGACGACCCTATAGTCGTCGGACATGTCGGCGGCGGGCCAACCTAGTCCCGGGGTCGTGGGGACGACGCTATAGTCGTCGGACATGTGGGCGGCTGGCCAAATTTGGCCCGCGGTCGTGGGGAAGACCCTACAGTCGTCGGATATGTCGGAGGCTGGCCAACCTAGTCCCGGGGTCGTGGGGACGACCCTATAGTCGGCGGACATGTCGGCGGCAGGGCAACTTTGGCCCGTGGTCGTGGGGGCGACCTTATAGTCGTCGGACATGTCGGTGACTGGCCAACGTAGTCCCGGGTTCGTGGGGACGACCCTATAGTCGTCGGAAAAGTCGGCGGCGGGTCATCCTAGTCCCGGGGTGGTAGGCACGACCCTATAGTCGTCGGACAAGTCGGCGGCGGGCCAACCTAGTCCCGTGGTCGTGGGGACGTCCCTATAGTCGTCGGACATGATGGTGGCGGGCGAATCTAGTCCCGGGGTCGTTGGGACGACCCTATAGTCGTCGGACTAGTCGGCGGCGGCCCAACCTACTCCCGGGGTCGTGGGGACGACTCTATAGTCGTCGGACATGTCGGCGGCGGGCCAACCTAGTCCCGGGGTCGTGGAGACGACCCTATAGACGTCGGACATGTCGGCGGCGGGCCAACCTAGTCCCGGGGTCGTGGGGACGACCCTATAGTCGTCGGACATGTCGGCGGCAGGGCATCTTTGGCCCGTGGTCGCGGGGACGACCCTATAGTCGTCGGACATGTCGGCGGCTGGCCAACCTAGTCCCGGGGTCGTGGAGACGACCCTATAGTCGTCGGACAAGTCGGCGGCGGGCCAACCTAGTCCCGGGGTCGTGGGGACGTCCCTATAGTCGTCGGACATGTTGGCGGCTTGCCAGCTTTGGCCCGGGGTAGTGGGGACGACCCTATAGTCTTCGGACATGTCGGCGGCAGGGCAACTTTGGCCCGTGGTCGTGGGGACGACCCTATTGTCGTCGGACATGACGGTGGAGGGCCAATCTAGTCCCGGGGTGGTGGGGACGACCCTATTGTCGTCGGACATGTCGGCGGCTGGCCAACCTAGTTGCGGGATCGTGGGGACGACCCTATAGTCTTCGGACATGTCGGCGGCGGGCCAACGTATGCCCAGGGTCGTAGGCACGAACCTATATTCGTCGGACATGACGGTGGCGGGCCAATCTAGTCCCGGCGTCGTTGGAACGACTCTATAGTCGTCGGACTAGTCGGCGACGGGCCAACCTAGTCCCGGGGTCGTGGGGACGACTCTATAGTCGTCGGACAAGTCGGCGGCGGGCCAACCTAGTCCCGGGGTCGTGGAGACGACCCTATAGACGTCGGACATGTCGGCGGCTGGCCAACCTAGTCCCGGGGTCGTGGAGACGACCCTATAGTCGTCGGACAAGCCGGCGGCGTGCCAACCTAGTCCCGGGGTCGTGGGGACGACCCTATAGCCGTCGGAAAAGTCGGTGGCGGGCCAACCTAGACCCGGGGTCGTGGGGACGACCCTATAGTCGTCGGACATGTCGGCGGCAGGGCAACTTTGGCCCGTGGACGTGGGGGCGACCCTATAGTCGTCGGACATGACGGTGGCGGGCCAATCTAGTCCCGGGGTCGTGGGGAGGACCCTATAGTCGTCGGACAAGTCGGCGGCGGGCCAACCTAGTCCCGGGGTCGTGGAGACGACCCTATAGACGTCGGACATGTCGGCGGCGAGCCAACCTAGTCCCGGGGTCGTGGGGACGACCCTATAGTCGTCGGACAAGTCGGCGGCGGGCCAACCTAGTCCCGGGGTCGTGGGGACGACCCTATAGCCGTCGGACAAGTCGGCGGCGGGCCAACCTACTCCCGGGGTCGTGGGGACGACCCTATAGTCGTCGGACAAGTCGGCGGCGGGCCAACCTAGTCCCGGGGTCGTGGGGACGACCCTATAGTCGTCGGACATGTTGGCGGCTGGCCAGCTTTGGCCCGGGGTAGTGGGGACGACCCTATAGTCGTCGGACATGTCGGCGGCAGGGCATCTTTGGCCCGTGGTCGCGGGGACGACCCAATAGTCGTCGGACATGTCGGCGGCTGGCCAACCTAGTCCCGGGGTCGTGGAGACGACCCTATAGTCGTCGGACAAGTCGGCGGCGGGCCAACCTAGTCCCGGGGTCGTGGGGACGACCCTATAGTCGTCGGACATGTCGGCGGCAGGGCAACTTTGGCCCGTGGACGTGGGGGCGACCCTATAGTCGTCGGACATGACGGTGGCGGGCCAATCTAGTCCCGGGGTCGTGGGGACGACCCTATAGTCGTCGGACATGTCTGCGGCTGGCCAACCTAGTCCCGGGCCGTGGGGACGACCCTATAGTCGACGGACAAGTCGGCGTCGGGCCAACCTAGTCCCGGGGTCGTGGAGATGACCCTATAGTCGTCGGACAATTCGGCGGCGGGCCAACCTAGTCCCGGGGTGGTAGGGACGACCCTATAGTCGTCGGACAAGTCGGCGGCGGGCCAACCTAGTCCCGGGGTCGTGGAGACGACCCTATACTCGTCGGATATGTTGGTGGCGGGCCAATCTAGTCCCGGGATCGTGGGGACGACCCTATAGTCGTCGGACAAGTCGGCGGCGGGCCAAACTAGTCCCGGGGTCGTGGGGACGACCCTATAGTCGTCGGACATGACGGTGACGGGCCAATCTAGTCCCGGCGTCGAGGGTACGGCCCTATACACGTCGGACATGACGGTGGCGGGCCAATCTAGTCCCGGGGTCGTGGGGACGACCGTATAGTTGTCGGATATGTCGGCGGCGGGCCAACCTAGTCCCGTGGTCGTGGGGACGACCCTATAGTCGTCGGACATGTCGGCGGCTATCCAACCTAGTCCCGGGATGATAGGGACGACTCTAAAGTCGTCGGACAAGTCGAAGGCGGGCCAACCTAGTCCCGGGGTCGTGGGGACGATCCTATTGTCGTCGGACATGACGGTGGCGGGCCAATCTAGCCCCGGGGTCGTGGGGACGACCCTATAGACGTCGGACATGTCGGCGGCTGGCCAACCTAGTCCCGGGGTAGTGGGGACGACCCTGTAGTCGTCGGACATGACGGTGGCGGGCCAATCTAGTCCCGGGGCTGTGGGGACGACCGTATAGTTGTCGGATATGTCGGCGGCGGGCCAACCTAGTCCCGTGGTCGTGGGGACGACCCTATAGTCGTCGGATATGACGGTGGCGTGCCAATCTAGCCCCGGGGTCGTGGGGACGACCCTATAGACGGCGGACATGTCGGCGGCTGGCCAACCTAGTACCGGGGTGGTAGGGACGACCCTATAGTCAACGGACATGACGGTCGTGGGCCAATCTAGTCTCGGGGCCGTGGGGACGAACCTATAGTCGTCGGACAAGTCGGCGGCGGGCCAACCTAGTCCCGTGGTCGTGGGGACGACCCTATAGTCGTCGGACAAGTCGGCGGCGGGCCAATCTAGTCCTCGCGTCGTGGGTACGACCCTATACTCGTCGGACATGACGGTGGCGGGCCAATCTAGTCCCGTGGTCGTGGGGACGACCCTATATTCGTCGGACATGACGGTGGCGGGCCAATCTAGCCCCGGGGTCGTGGAGACGACCCTATACTCGTCGGATATGTTGGTGGCGGGCCAATCTAGTCCCGGGATCGTGGGGACGACCCTATAGTCGTCGGACAAGTTGGCGGCGGGCCAACCTAGTCCCGTGGTCGTGGGGACGACCGTATGGTCGTCGGACATGACGGTGACGGGCCAATCTAGTCCCGGGGTCATGGGGACGACCCTATAGTCGTCGAACATGTCGGCGGCTGGCCAACTTTGGCCCGTGGTCGTGGGGACGACCCTATAGTCGTCGGACATGACGGCGGCTGGGCAACTTTGGCCCGTGGTCGTGGGGACGACCCTATAGTCGTCGGACAAGACGGCGGCGGGCCAACCTAGTCCCGCGGTCGTGGGGACGACCATATAGTCGTCGGACAAGTCGGCGGCGGGCCAACCTAGTCCCGGGGTCGTGGGGACGACCCTATAGTCCTCGGACATGACGGTGGCAGGCCAATCTAGTCCCGGGGTCGTGGGGACGACCCTATAGTCGTCGGACATGTCGGCGGCTGGGCAACTTTGGCCCGTGGTCGTGGGGACGACCCTATAGTCGTCGGACAAGTCGGCGGCGGGCCAAACTAGTCCCGGGGTCGTGGGGACGACCCTATAGTCGTCGGACATGACGGTGACGGGCCAATCTAGTCCCGGCGTCGAGGGTACGGCCCTATACACGTCGGACATGACGGTGGCGGGCCAATCTAGTCCCGGGGTCGTGGGGACGACCCTATAGTCGTCGGACATGCCGGCGGCTGGCCAACCTAGTCCCGGGGTCGTGGGGACGACCCTATAGTCTTCGGACATATCGGCGGCGCGGCAACTTAGTCCCGGGGTCGTGGGGACGACCCTGTAGTCGTCGGACATGACGGTGGCGGGCCAATCTAGTCCCAGGGCCGTGGGGACGACCCTATAGTCGTTGGACAAGTCGGCGGTGGGCCAACCTAGTCCCGGGGACGTGGGGACGACCCTATAGTCGTCGGACATGCCGGCGGCTGGGCAACTTTGGCCCGGGGTCGTGGGGACGACCCTATAGTCGTCGGACATGTCGGCGGCTATCCAACCTAGTCCCGGGATGATAGGGACGACTCTAAAGTCGTCGGACAAGTCGAAGGCGGGCCAACCTAGTCCCGGGGTCGTGGGGACGATCCTATTGTCGTCGGACATGACGGTGGCGGGCCAATCTAGCCCCGGGGTCGTGGGGACGACCCTATAGACGTCGGACATGTCGGCGGCTGGCCAACCTAGTCCCGTGGTCGTGGGGACGACCCTATAGTCGTCGGATATGACGGTGGCGGGCCAATCTAGCCCCGGGGTCGTGGGGACGACCCTATAGACGGCGGACATGTCGGCGGCTGGCCAACCTAGTACCGGGGTTGTAGGGACGACCCTATACTCGTCGGATATGTTGGTGGCGGGCCAATCTAGTCTCGGGGCCGTGGGGACGAAACTATAGTCGTCGGACAAGTCGGCGGCGGGCCAACCTAGTCCCGTGGTCGTGGGGACGACCCTATAGTCGTCGGACAAGTCGGCGGCGGGCCAATCTAGTCCCCGCGTCGTGGGTACGACCCTATACTCGTCGGACATGTCGGTGGCGGGCCAATCTAGTCCCGTGGTCGTGGGGACGACCCTATAGTCGTCGGACATGACGGTGGCGGGCCAATCTAGCCCCGGGGTCGTGGAGACGACCCTATAGTCGACGGACAAGTTGGCGGCGGGCCAACCTAGTCCCGTGGTCGTGGGGACGACCGTATGGTCGTCGGACATGACGGTGACGGGCCAATCTAGTCCCGGCGTCGTGGGTACGACCCTATACCAGTCCGACATGACGGTGGCGAGCCAATCGAGTCCCGGGGTCGTGGGGACGACCCTATAGTCGTCGAACATGTCGGCGGCGGGCCAACTAGGCCCGTGGTCGTGGGGACGACCATATAGTCGTCGGACAATTCGGCGGCGCGCCAACCTAGTCCCGGGGTCGTGGGGACGGCCCTATAGTCGTCGAGCAAGTCGGCGGCGGGCCAATCTAGTCCCCGCGTCGTGGGTACGACCCTATTCTCGTCGGACAAGTCGGCGGCGGGCCAACCTAGCCCCGGGGTCGTGGAGACGACCCTATACTCGTCGGATATGTTGGTGGCTGGCCAACCTAGTCCCGGGGTCGTGGGGACGACCCTATAGTCGGCGGACATGTCGGCGGCAGGGCAACTTTGGCCCGTGGTCGTGGGGGCGACCTTATAGTCGTCGGACATGTCGGTGACTGGCCAACGTAGTCCCGGGTTCGTGGGGACGACCCTATAGTCGTCGGAAAAGTCGGCGGCGGGTCATCCTAGTCCCGGGGTGGTAGGCACGACCCTATAGTCGTCGGACAAGTCGGCGGCGGGCCAACCTAGTCCCGTGGTCGTGGGGACGTCCCTATAGTCGTCGGACATGATGGTGGCGGGCGAATCTAGTCCCGGGGTCGTTGGGACGACCCTATAGTCGTCGGACTAGTCGGCGGCGGCCCAACCTACTCCCGGGGTCGTGGGGACGACTCTATAGTCGTCGGACATGTCGGCGGCGGGCCAACCTAGTCCCGGGGTCGTGGAGACGACCCTATAGACGTCGGACATGTCGGCGGCGGGCCAACCTAGTCCCGGGGTCGTGGGGACGACCCTATAGTCGTCGGACATGTCGGCGGCAGGGCATCTTTGGCCCGTGGTCGCGGGGACGACCCTATAGTCGTCGGACATGTCGGCGGCTGGCCAACCTAGTCCCGGGGTCGTGGAGACGACCCTATAGTCGTCGGACAAGTCGGCGGCGGGCCAACCTAGTCCCGGGGTCGTGGGGACGTCCCTATAGTCGTCGGACATGTTGGCGGCTTGCCAGCTTTGGCCCGGGGTAGTGGGGACGACCCTATAGTCTACGGACATGTCGGCGGCAGGGCAACTTTGGCCCGTGGTCGTGGGGACGACCCTATTGTCGTCGGACATGACGGTGGAGGGCCAATCTAGTCCCGGGGTGGTGGGGACGACCCTATTGTCGTCGGACATGTCGGCGGCTGGCCAACCTAGTTGCGGGATCGTGGGGACGACCCTATAGTCTTCGGACATGTCGGCGGCGGGCCAACGTATGCCCAGGGTCGTAGGCACGAACCTATATTCGTCGGACATGACGGTGGCGGGCCAATCTAGTCCCGGCGTCGTTGGAACGACTCTATAGTCGTCGGACTAGTCGGCGACGGGCCAACCTAGTCCCGGGGTCGTGGGGACGACTCTATAGTCGTCGGACAAGTCGGCGGCGGGCCAACCTAGTCCCGGGGTCGTGGAGACGACCCTATAGACGTCGGACATGTCGGCGGCGGGCCAACCTAGTCCCGGGGTCGTGGGGACGACCCTATAGTCGTCGGACATGTCGGCGGCAGGGCATCTTTGGCCCGTGGTCGCGGGGACGACCCTATAATCGTCGGACATGTCGGCGGCTGGCCAACCTAGTCCCGGGGTCGTGGAGACGACCCTATAGTCGTCGGACAAGCCGGCGGCGTGCCAACCTAGTCCCGGGGTCGTGGGGACGACCCTATAGCCGTCGGAAAAGTCGGTGGCGGGCCAACCTAGACCCGGGGTCGTGGGGACGACCCTATAGTCGTCGGACATGTCGGCGGCAGGGCAACTTTGGCCCGTGGACGTGGGGGCGACCCTATAGTCGTCGGACATGACGGTGGCGGGCCAATCTAGTCCCGGGGTCGTGGGGAGGACCCTATAGTCGTCGGACAAGTCGGCGGCGGGCCAACCTAGTCCCGGGGTCGTGGGGACGACCCTATAGTCGTCGGACAAGTCGGCGGCGGGCCAACCTAGTCCCGGGGTCGTGGGGACGACCCTATAGTCGTCGGACATGTTGGCGGCTGGCCAGCTTTGGCCCGGGGTAGTGGGGACGACCCTATAGTCGTCGGACATGTCGGCGGCAGGGCAACTTTGGCCCGTGGTCGTGGGGACGACCCTATTGTCGTCGGACATGACTGTGGCGGGCCAACCTAGTCCCGGGGTCGTGGGTACGACCCTATTGTCGTCGGACATGTCGGCGGCTGGCCAACCTAGTCGCGGGATCGTGGGGACGACCCTATAGTCGTCGGACATGTCGGCGGCGGGCCAACGTATGCCCAGGGTCGTAGGCACGAACCTATATTCGTCGGACATGACGGTGGCGGGCCAATCTAGTCCCGGGGTCGTGGAGACGACCCTATAGTCGTCGGACATGTCGGCGGTTGGCCAGCTTTGGCCCGTGGTCGTGGGGACGACCCTATAGTCGTCGGATATGTCGGAGGCTGGCCAACCTAGTCCCGGGGTCGTGGGGACGTCCCTATAGTCGTCGGACATGATGGTGGCGGGCGAATCTAGTCCCGGGGTCGTTGGGACGACCCTATAGTCGTCGGACTAGTCGGCGGCGGCCCAACCTACTCCCGGGGTCGTGGGGACGACTCTATAGTCGTCGGACATGTCGGCGGCGGGCCAACCTAGTCCCGGGGTCGTGGAGACGACCCTATAGACGTCGGACATGTCGGCGGCGGGCCAACCTATTCCCGGGGTCGTGGAGACGACCCTATAGACGTCGGACATGTCGGCGGCGGGCCAACCTAGTCCCGGGGTCGTGGGGACGACCCTATAGTCGTCGGACATGTCGGCGGCAGGGCATCTTTGGCCCGTGGTCGCGGGGACGACCCTATAGTCGTCGGACATGTCGGCGGCTGGCCAACCTAGTCCCGGGGTCGTGGAGACGACCCTATAGTCGTCGGACAAGTCGGCGGCGGGCCAACCTAGTCCCGGGGTCGTGGGGACGACCGTATGGTCGTCGGACATGACGGTGGCGGGCCAATCTAGTCCCGGGGTCATGGGGACGACCCTATAGTCGTCGAACATGTCGGCGGCTGGCCAACTTTGGCCAGTGGTCGTGGGGACGACCCTATAGTTGTCGGACATGTCGGCGGCGGGCCAACCTAGTCCCGGGATCGTGGGGACGACACTATAGTCGTCGGACATGTCGGCGGGAGAGCAACTTTGGCCCGTGGTCGTGGGGACGACCCTATAGTCGTCGGACAAGTCGGCGGCGGGCCGACCTAGTCCCGGGGTCGTGGGGACGACCCTATAGTCGTCGGACAAGTCGGCGGCGGGCCAACCTAGTCCCGTGGTCGTGGGGACGAACCTATAGTCGTCGGACATGACGGTGGCGCGCCAATCTAGTCCCGGGGTCGGGGGGACGACCGTGTAGTCGTCGGACATGACGGTGGCGGGCCAATCTTGTCAAGGGGTCGTGGGGACGACCCTATAGTCGTCGGGCATGTCGGCGGCTGGCCAACGTATGCCCAGGGTCGTAGAGACGAACCTATAGTCGTCGGACATGACGGTGGCGGGCCAACCTAGTCCCGGGATCGTGGGGACGACCCTATATTCGTCGGACATGTCGGCGGGAGGGCAACTTTGGCCCGTGGTCGTGGGGACGACCCTATAGTCGTCGGACAAGTCGGCGGCGGGCCGACCTAGTCCCGGGGTCGTGGGGACGACCCTATAGTCGTCGGACAAGTCGGCGGCGGGCCAACTTAGTCCCGTGGTCGTGGGGACGAACCTATAGTCGTCGGACATGACGGTGGCGGGCCAATCTAGTCCCGGGGTCGAGGGGACGACCGTGTAGTCGTCGGACATGACGGTGGCGGGCCAATCATGTCCCGGGGTCGTTGGGACGACCCTATAGTCGTCGGACTAGTCGGCGGCGGCCCAACCTACTCCCGGGGTCGTGGGGACGACTCTATAGTCGTCGGACATGTCGGCGGCGGGCCAACCTAGTCCCGGGGTCGTGGAGACGACCCTATAGACGTCGGACATGTCGGCGGCGGGCCAACCTAGTCCCGGGGTCGTGGGGACGACCCTATAGTCGTCGGACATGTCGGCGGCAGGGCATCTTTGGCCCGTGGTCGCGGGGACGACCCTATAGTCGTCGGACATGTCGGCGGCTGGCCAACCTAGTCCCGGGGTCGTGGAGACGACCCTATAGTCGTCGGACAAGTCGGCGGCGGGCCAACCTAGTCCCGGGGTCGTGGGGACGTCCCTATAGTCGTCGGACATGTTGGCGGCTTGCCAGCTTTGGCCCGGGGTAGTGGGGACGACCCTATAGTCTACGGACATGTCGGCGGCAGGGCAACTTTGGCCCGTGGTCGTGGGGACGACCCTATTGTCGTCGGACATGACGGTGGAGGGCCAATCTAGTCCCGGGGTGGTGGGGACGACCCTATTGTCGTCGGACATGTCGGCGGCTGGCCAACCTAGTTGCGGGATCGTGGGGACGACCCTATAGTCTTCGGACATGTCGGCGGCGGGCCAACGTATGCCCAGGGTCGTAGGCACGAACCTATATTCGTCGGACATGACGGTGGCGGGCCAATCTAGTCCCGGCGTCGTTGGAACGACTCTATAGTCGTCGGACTAGTCGGCGACGGGCCAACCTAGTCCCGGGGTCGTGGGGACGACTCTATAGTCGTCGGACAAGTCGGCGGCGGGCCAACCTAGTCCCGGGGTCGTGGAGACGACCCTATAGACGTCGGACATGTCGGCGGCGGGCCAACCTAGTCCCGGGGTCGTGGGGACGACCCTATAGTCGTCGGACATGTCGGCGGCAGGGCATCTTTGGCCCGTGGTCGCGGGGACGACCCTATAATCGTCGGACATGTCGGCGGCTGGCCAACCTAGTCCCGGGGTCGTGGAGACGACCCTATAGTCGTCGGACAAGCCGGCGGCGTGCCAACCTAGTCCCGGGGTCGTGGGGACGACCCTATAGCCGTCGGAAAAGTCGGTGGCGGGCCAACCTAGACCCGGGGTCGTGGGGACGACCCTATAGTCGTCGGACATGTCGGCGGCAGGGCAACTTTGGCCCGTGGACGTGGGGGCGACCCTATAGTCGTCGGACATGACGGTGGCGGGCCAATCTAGTCCCGGGGTCGTGGGGAGGACCCTATAGTCGTCGGACAAGTCGGCGGCGGGCCAACCTAGTCCCGGGGTCGTGGGGACGACCCTATAGTCGTCGGACAAGTCGGCGGCGGGCCAACCTAGTCCCGGGGTCGTGGGGACGACCCTATAGTCGTCGGACATGTTGGCGGCTGGCCAGCTTTGGCCCGGGGTAGTGGGGACGACCCTATAGTCGTCGGACATGTCGGCGGCAGGGCAACTTTGGCCCGTGGTCGTGGGGACGACCCTATTGTCGTCGGACATGACTGTGGCGGGCCAACCTAGTCCCGGGGTCGTGGGTACGACCCTATTGTCGTCGGACATGTCGGCGGCTGGCCAACCTAGTCGCGGGATCGTGGGGACGACCCTATAGTCGTCGGACATGTCGGCGGCGGGCCAACGTATGCCCAGGGTCGTAGGCACGAACCTATATTCGTCGGACATGACGGTGGCGGGCCAATCTAGTCCCGGGGTCGTGGAGACGACCCTATAGTCGTCGGACATGTCGGCGGTTGGCCAGCTTTGGCCCGTGGTCGTGGGGACGACCCTATAGTCGTCGGATATGTCGGAGGCTGGCCAACCTAGTCCCGGGGTCGTGGGGACGTCCCTATAGTCGTCGGACATGATGGTGGCGGGCGAATCTAGTCCCGGGGTCGTTGGGACGACCCTATAGTCGTCGGACTAGTCGGCGGCGGCCCAACCTACTCCCGGGGTCGTGGGGACGACTCTATAGTCGTCGGACATGTCGGCGGCGGGCCAACCTAGTCCCGGGGTCGTGGAGACGACCCTATAGACGTCGGACATGTCGGCGGCGGGCCAACCTATTCCCGGGGTCGTGGAGACGACCCTATAGACGTCGGACATGTCGGCGGCGGGCCAACCTAGTCCCGGGGTCGTGGGGACGACCCTATAGTCGTCGGACATGTCGGCGGCAGGGCATCTTTGGCCCGTGGTCGCGGGGACGACCCTATAGTCGTCGGACATGTCGGCGGCTGGCCAACCTAGTCCCGGGGTCGTGGAGACGACCCTATAGTCGTCGGACAAGTCGGCGGCGGGCCAACCTAGTCCCGGGGTCGTGGGGACGACCGTATGGTCGTCGGACATGACGGTGGCGGGCCAATCTAGTCCCGGGGTCATGGGGACGACCCTATAGTCGTCGAACATGTCGGCGGCTGGCCAACTTTGGCCAGTGGTCGTGGGGACGACCCTATAGTTGTCGGACATGTCGGCGGCGGGCCAACCTAGTCCCGGGATCGTGGGGACGACACTATAGTCGTCGGACATGTCGGCGGGAGAGCAACTTTGGCCCGTGGTCGTGGGGACGACCCTATAGTCGTCGGACAAGTCGGCGGCGGGCCGACCTAGTCCCGGGGTCGTGGGGACGACCCTATAGTCGTCGGACAAGTCGGCGGCGGGCCAACCTAGTCCCGTGGTCGTGGGGACGAACCTATAGTCGTCGGACATGACGGTGGCGCGCCAATCTAGTCCCGGGGTCGGGGGGACGACCGTGTAGTCGTCGGACATGACGGTGGCGGGCCAATCTTGTCAAGGGGTCGTGGGGACGACCCTATAGTCGTCGGGCATGTCGGCGGCTGGCCAACGTATGCCCAGGGTCGTAGAGACGAACCTATAGTCGTCGGACATGACGGTGGCGGGCCAACCTAGTCCCGGGATCGTGGGGACGACCCTATATTCGTCGGACATGTCGGCGGGAGGGCAACTTTGGCCCGTGGTCGTGGGGACGACCCTATAGTCGTCGGACAAGTCGGCGGCGGGCCGACCTAGTCCCGGGGTCGTGGGGACGACCCTATAGTCGTCGGACAAGTCGGCGGCGGGCCAACTTAGTCCCGTGGTCGTGGGGACGAACCTATAGTCGTCGGACATGACGGTGGCGGGCCAATCTAGTCCCGGGGTCGAGGGGACGACCGTGTAGTCGTCGGACATGACGGTGGCGGGCCAATCATGTCCCGGGGTCGTGGGGACGACCCTATAGTCGTCGGGCATGTCGGCGGCTGGCCAACGTATGCCCAGGGTCGTAGGGACGAACCTATAGTCGTCGGACATGACGGTGGCGGGCCAATCTAGTCCCGGGGTCGTGGGGACGACCCTATAGTCGTCGGACAAGTCGGCGGCAGGGCAACTTTGGCCCGTGGTCGTGGGGACGACCCTATAGTCGTCGGACATGTCGGTGACTGGCCAACCTAGTCTCGTGGTCGTGGGGACGACCCCATAGTCGTAGAACACGTCGTCGGCGGGCCAACCTAGTCCCGGGGTCGTGGGGACGATCGTATAGTCGTCGGACATCACAGTGGCGGGCCAATCTAGTCCCGGGGTCGTGGGGACGACCCTATAGTCCTCGGACATGACGGTGGCAGGCCAATCTAGTCCCGTGGTCGTGCGGACGACCCTATAGTCGTCGGACATGACGGTAGCGGGCCAATCTAGCCCCGGGGTCGTGGAGACGACCCTATACTCGTCGGATATGTTGGTGGCGGGCCAATCTAGTCCCGGGATCGTGGGGACGACCCTATAGTCGTCGGACAAGTTGGCGGCGGGCCAACCTAGTCCCGTGGTCGTGGGGACGACCGTATGGTCGTCGGACATGACGGTGGCGGGCCAATCTAGTCCCGGGGTCATGGGGACGACCCTATAGTCGTCGAACATGTCGGCGGCTGGCCAACTTTAGCAAGTGGTCGTGGGGACGACCCTATAGTTGTCGGACATGTCGGCGGCGGGCCAACCTAGTCCCGGGATCGTGGGGACGACCCTATAGTCGTCGGACATGTCGGCGGGAGGGCAACTTTGGCCCGTGGTCGTGGGGACGACCCTATAGTCGTCGGACAAGTCGGCGGCGGGCCGACCTAGTCCCGGGGTCGTGGGGACGACCCTATAGTCGTCGGACAAGTCGGCGGCGGGCCAACCTAGTCCCGTGGTCGTGGGGACGAACCTATAGTCGTCGGACATGACGGTGGCGGGCCAATCTAGTCCCGGGGTCCGGGGGACGACCGTGTAGTCGTCGGACATGACGGTGGCGGGCCAATCATATCCCGGGGTTGTGGGGACGACCCTATAGTCGTCGGGCATGTCGGCGGCTGGCCAACGTATGCCCAGGGTCGTAGGGACGAACCTATAGTCGTCGGACATGACGGTGGCGGGCCAACCTAGTCCCGGGACCGTGGGGACGACCCTATAGTCGTCGGACATGTCGGCGGGAGGGCAACTTTGGCCCGTGGTCGTGGGGACGACCCTATAGTCGTCGGACAAGTCGGCGGCGGGCCGACCTAGTCCCGGGGTCGTGGGGACGACCCTATAGTCGTCGGATAAGTCGGCGGCGGGCCAACCTAGTCCCGTGGTCGTGGGGACGAACCTATAGTCGTCGGACATGACGGTGGCGGGCCAATCTAGTCCCGGGGTCGAGGGGACGACCGTATAGTCGTCGGACATGACGGTGGCGGGCCAATCTTGTCCCGGGGTCGTGGGGACGACCCTATAGTCGTCGGACATGTCGGCGGCTGGCCAACGTATGCCCAGGGTCGTAGGGACGAACCTATAGTCGTCGGACATGACGGTGGCGGGCCAATCTAGCCCCGGGGTCGTGGGGACGACCCTATAGACGTCGGACATGTCGGCGGCGGGCCAACCTAGTCCCGGGGTCGTGGGGACGACCCTATAGTCGTCGGACATGACGGCGGCTGGCCAACCTAGTCTCGTGGTCGTGGGGACGACCCCATAGTCGTAGGACACGTCGGCGGCGGGACAACCTATTCCCGGGGTTGAGGGGACGACCGTATAGTCGTTGGACATGACGGTGGCGGGCCAATCTTGTCCCGGGGTCGTGGGGACGACCCTATAATCGTCGGACATGTCGGCGGCAGGGCAACTTTGGCCCGGGGTCGTGGGGACGACCCTATAGTCGTCGGACATGTCGGCGGCTGGGCAACTTTGGCCAGTGGTCGTGGGAACGACCCTATAGTCGTCGGACAAGTCGGCGGCGGGCCAACCTAGTCCCGGGGTCGTGGAGACGACCCTATAGTCGTCGGACATGACGGTGGCGGGGCAATCAAGTCCCGGGGTCGTGGAGACGACCCTATAGACGTCAGACATGTCGGCGGCTGGGCAACTTTGGCCCGTGGTCGTGGGGACGTCTCTATAATCGTCGGAAAAGTCGGCGGCGGGCCAACCTAGTCCCGGGGTCGTGGAGACGACCCTATAGTCGTCGGACAAGTCGGCGGCGGGCCAACCTAGTCCCGGGGTCGTGGGGACGACTCTATAGTCGTCGGACATGTCGGCGGCTGGCCAGCTTTGGCCCGTGGTCGTGGGGACGACCCTATTGTCGTCGGACATGACGGTGGCGGGCCAATCTAGTCCTGGGGTCGTGCGGACGACCCTATAGTCGTCGGACATGTCGGCGGCAGATCAACTTTGGCCCGTGGTCGTGGGGACGACCCTATAGTCGTCGGATATGTCGGAGGCTGGCCAACCTAGTCCCGGGGTCGTGGGGACGACCCTATAGTCGTCGGATATGTCGGCGGCTGGCCAAATTTGGCCCGCGGTCGTGGGGAAGACCCTATAGTCGTCGGACATGTCGGCGGCAGGGCATCTTTGGCCCGTGGTCGCGGGGACGACCCTATAGTCGTCGGACATGTCGGCGGCGGGCCAACCTAGTCCCGGGGTCGTGGGGACGACGCTATATTCGTCGGACATGTGGGCGGCTGGCCAAATTTGGCCCGCGGTCGTGGGGAAGACCCTACAGTCGTCGGATATGTCGGAGGCTGGCCAACCTAGTCCCGGGGTCGTGGGGACGACCCTATAGTCGGCGGACATGTCGGCGGCAGGGCATCTTTGGCCCGTGGTCGCGGGGACGACCCTATAGTCGTCGGACATGTCGGCGGCGGGCCAACCTAGTCCCGGGGTCGTGGGGACGACCCTATAGTCGTCGGACATGTCGGCGGCAGGGCATCTTTGGCCCGTGGTCGCGGGGACGACCCTATAATCGTCGGACATGTCGGCGGCTGGCCAACCTAGTCCCGGGGTCGTGGAGACGACCCTATAGTCGTCGGACAAGCCGGCGGCGTGCCAACCTAGTCCCGGGGTCGTGGGGACGACCCTATAGCCGTCGGAAAAGTCGGTGGCGGGCCAACCTAGACCCGGGGTCGTGGGGACGACCCTATAGTCGTCGGACATGTCGGCGGCAGGGCAACTTTGGCCCGTGGACGTGGGGGCGACCCTATAGTCGTCGGACATGACGGTGGCGGGCCAATCTAGTCCCGGGGTCGTGGGGAGGACCCTATAGTCGTCGGACAAGTCGGCGGCGGGCCAACCTAGTCCCGGGGTCGTGGGGACGACCCTATAGTCGTCGGACAAGTCGGCGGCGGGCCAACCTAGTCCCGGGGTCGTGGGGACGACCCTATAGTCGTCGGACATGTTGGCGGCTGGCCAGCTTTGGCCCGGGGTAGTGGGGACGACCCTATAGTCGTCGGACATGTCGGCGGCAGGGCAACTTTGGCCCGTGGTCGTGGGGACGACCCTATTGTCGTCGGACATGACTGTGGCGGGCCAACCTAGTCCCGGGGTCGTGGGTACGACCCTATTGTCGTCGGACATGTCGGCGGCTGGCCAACCTAGTCGCGGGATCGTGGGGACGACCCTATAGTCGTCGGACATGTCGGCGGCGGGCCAACGTATGCCCAGGGTCGTAGGCACGAACCTATATTCGTCGGACATGACGGTGGCGGGCCAATCTAGTCCCGGGGTCGTGGAGACGACCCTATAGTCGTCGGACATGTCGGCGGTTGGCCAGCTTTGGCCCGTGGTCGTGGGGACGACCCTCTAGTCGTCGGACATGTCGGCGGCTGGCCAACCTAGTCCCGGGGTCGTGGAGACGACCCTATAGTCGTCGGACATGTCGGCGGCTGGCCAGCTGTGGCCCGTGGTCATGGCGACGACCCTATTGTCGTCGGACATGACGGTGGCGGGCCAATCTAGTCCCGGGGTCGTGCGGACGACCCTATAGTCGTCGGACATGTCGGCGGCAGGTCAACTTTGGCCCGTGGTCGTGGGGACGACCCTATAGTCGTCGGATATGTCGGAGGCTGGCCAACCTAGTCCCGGGGTCGTGGGGACGTCCCTATAGTCGTCGGACATGATGGTGGCGGGCGAATCTAGTCCCGGGGTCGTTGGGACGACCCTATAGTCGTCGGACTAGTCGGCGGCGGCCCAACCTACTCCCGGGGTCGTGGGGACGACTCTATAGTCGTCGGACATGTCGGCGGCGGGCCAACCTAGTCCCGGGGTCGTGGAGACGACCCTATAGACGTCGGACATGTCGGCGGCGGGCCAACCTATTCCCGGGGTCGTGGAGACGACCCTATAGACGTCGGACATGTCGGCGGCGGGCCAACCTAGTCCCGGGGTCGTGGGGACGACCCTATAGTCGTCGGACATGTCGGCGGCAGGGCATCTTTGGCCCGTGGTCGCGGGGACGACCCTATAGTCGTCGGACATGTCGGCGGCTGGCCAACCTAGTCCCGGGGTCGTGGAGACGACCCTATAGTCGTCGGACAAGTCGGCGGCGGGCCAACCTAGTCCCGGGGTCGTGGGGACGACCCTATAGTCGTCGGACATGTCGGCGGCAGGGCAACTTTGGCCCGTGGACGTGGGGGCGACCCTATAGTCGTCGGACATGACGGTGGCGGGCCAATCTAGTCCCGGGGTCGTGGGGACGACCCTATAGTCGTCGGACATGTCTGCGGCTGGCCAACCTAGTCCCGGGCCGTGGGGACGACCCTATAGTCGACGGACAAGTCGGCGTCGGGCCAACCTAGTCCCGGGGTCGTGGAGATGACCCTATAGTCGTCGGACAATTCGGCGGCGGGCCAACCTAGTCCCGGGGTGGTAGGGACGACCCTATAGTCGTCGGACAAGTCGGCGGCGGGCCAACCTAGTCCCGGGGTCGTGGAGACGACCCTATACTCGTCGGATATGTTGGTGGCGGGCCAATCTAGTCCCGGGATCGTGGGGACGACCCTATAGTCGTCGGACAAGTCGGCGGCGGGCCAAACTAGTCCCGGGGTCGTGGGGACGACCCTATAGTCGTCGGACATGACGGTGACGGGCCAATCTAGTCCCGGCGTCGAGGGTACGGCCCTATACACGTCGGACATGACGGTGGCGGGCCAATCTAGTCCCGGGGTCGTGGGGACGACCCTATAGTCGTTGGATATGTTGGTGGCGGGCCAATCTAGTCCCGGGATCGTGGGGACGACCCTATAGTCGTCGGACATGCCGGCGGCTGGGCAACTTTGGTCCGGGGTCGTGGGGACGACCCTATAGTCGTCGGACATGTCGGCGGCTATCCAACCTAGTCCCGGGATGATAGGGACGACTCTAAAGTCGTCGGACAAGTCGAAGGCGGGCCAACCTAGTCCCGGGGTCGTGGGGACGATCCTATTGTCGTCGGACATGACGGTGGCGGGCCAATCTAGCCCCGGGGTCGTGGGGACGACCCTATAGACGTCGGACATGTCGGCGGCTGGCCAACCTAGTCCCGGGGTCGTGGGGACGACCCTGTAGTCGTCGGACATGACGGTGGCGGGCCAATCTAGTCCCGGGGCTGTGGGGACGACCGTATAGTTGTCGGATATGTCGGCGGCGGGCCAACCTAGTCCCGTGGTCGTGGGGACGACCCTATAGTCGTCGGATATGACGGTGGCGTGCCAATCTAGCCCCGGGGTCGTGGGGACGACCCTATAGACGGCGGACATGTCGGCGGCTGGCCAACCTAGTACCGGGGTGGTAGGGACGACCCTATAGTCAACGGACATGACGGTCGTGGGCCAATCTAGTCTCGGGGCCGTGGGGACGAACCTATAGTCGTCGGACAAGTCGGCGGCGGGCCAACCTAGTCCCGTGGTCGTGGGGACGACCCTATAGTCGTCGGACAAGTCGGCGGCGGGCCAATCTAGTCCTCGCGTCGTGGGTACGACCCTATACTCGTCGGACATGACGGTGGCGGGCCAATCTAGTCCCGTGGTCGTGGGGACGACCCTATATTCGTCGGACATGACGGTGGCGGGCCAATCTAGCCCCGGGGTCGTGGAGACGACCCTATACTCGTCGGATATGTTGGTGGCGGGCCAATCTAGTCCCGGGATCGTGGGGACGACCCTATAGTCGTCGGACAAGTTGGCGGCGGGCCAACCTAGTCCCGTGGTCGTGGGGACGACCGTATGGTCGTCGGACATGACGGTGACGGGCCAATCTAGTCCCGGGGTCATGGGGACGACCCTATAGTCGTCGAACATGTCGGCGGCTGGCCAACTTTGGCCCGTGGTCGTGGGGACGACCCTATAGTCGTCGGACATGACGGCGGCTGGGCAACTTTGGCCCGTGGTCGTGGGGACGACCCTATAGTCGTCGGACAAGACGGCGGCGGGCCAACCTAGTCCCGCGGTCGTGGGGACGACCATATAGTCGTCGGACAAGTCGGCGGCGGGCCAACCTAGTCCCGGGGTCGTGGGGACGACCCTATAGTCCTCGGACATGACGGTGGCAGGCCAATCTAGTCCCGGGGTCGTGGGGACGACCCTATAGTCGTCGGACATGTCGGCGGCTGGGCAACTTTGGCCCGTGGTCGTGGGGACGACCCTATAGTCGTCGGACAAGTCGGCGGCGGGCCAAACTAGTCCCGGGGTCGTGGGGACGACCCTATAGTCGTCGGACATGACGGTGACGGGCCAATCTAGTCCCGGCGTCGAGGGTACGGCCCTATACACGTCGGACATGACGGTGGCGGGCCAATCTAGTCCCGGGGTCGTGGGGACGACCCTATAGTCGTCGGACATGCCGGCGGCTGGCCAACCTAGTCCCGGGGTCGTGGGGACGACCCTATAGTCTTCGGACATATCGGCGGCGCGGCAACTTAGTCCCGGGGTCGTGGGGACGACCCTGTAGTCGTCGGACATGACGGTGGCGGGCCAATCTAGTCCCAGGGCCGTGGGGACGACCCTATAGTCGTTGGACAAGTCGGCGGTGGGCCAACCTAGTCCCGGGGACGTGGGGACGACCCTATAGTCGTCGGACATGCCGGCGGCTGGGCAACTTTGGCCCGGGGTCGTGGGGACGACCCTATAGTCGTCGGACATGTCGGCGGCTATCCAACCTAGTCCCGGGATGATAGGGACGACTCTAAAGTCGTCGGACAAGTCGAAGGCGGGCCAACCTAGTCCCGGGGTCGTGGGGACGATCCTATTGTCGTCGGACATGACGGTGGCGGGCCAATCTAGCCCCGGGGTCGTGGGGACGACCCTATAGACGTCGGACATGTCGGCGGCTGGCCAACCTAGTCCCGTGGTCGTGGGGACGACCCTATAGTCGTCGGATATGACGGTGGCGGGCCAATCTAGCCCCGGGGTCGTGGGGACGACCCTATAGACGGCGGACATGTCGGCGGCTGGCCATCCTAGTACCGGGGTTGTAGGGACGACCCTATACTCGTCGGATATGTTGGTGGCGGGCCAATCTAGTCTCGGGGCCGTGGGGACGAAACTATAGTCGTCGGACAAGTCGGCGGCGGGCCAACCTAGTCCCGTGGTCGTGGGGACGACCCTATAGTCCTCGGACATGACGGTGGCAGGCCAATCTAGTCCCGGGGTCGTGGGGACGACCCTATAGTCGTCGGACATGTCGGCGGCTGGGCAACTTTGGCCCGTGGTCGTGGGGACGACCCTATAGTCGTCGGACAAGTCGGCGGCGGGCCAAACTAGTCCCGGGGTCGTGGGGACGACCCTGTAGTCGTCGGACATGACGGTGGCGGGCCAATCTAGTCCCAGGGCCGTGGGGACGACCCTATAGTCGTTGGACAAGTCGGCGGTGGGCCAATCTAGCCCCGGGGTCGTGGGGACGACCCTATAGACGGCGGACATGTCGGCGGCTGGCCATCCTAGTACCGGGGTTGTAGGGACGACCCTATACTCGTCGGATATGTTGGTGGCGGGCCAATCTAGTCTCGGGGCCGTGGGGACGAAACTATAGTCGTCGGACAAGTCGGCGGCGGGCCAACCTAGTCCCGTGGTCGTGGGGACGACCCTATAGTCGTCGGACAAGTCGGCGGCGGGCCAATCTAGTCCCCGCGTCGTGGGTACGACCCTATACTCGTCGGACATGTCGGTGGCGGGCCAATCTAGTCCCGTGGTCGTGGGGACGACCCTATATTCGTCGGACATGACGGTGGCGGGCCAATCTAGCCCCGGGGTCGTGGAGACGACCCTATACTCGTCGGATATGTTGGTGGCGGGCCAATCTAGTCCCGGGATCGTGGGGACGACCCTATAGTCGTCGGACAAGTTGGCGGCGGGCCAACCTAGTCCCGTGGTCGTGGGGACGACCGTATGGTCGTCGGACATGACGGTGACGGGCCAATCTAGTCCCGGGGTCATGGGGACGACCCTATAGTCGTCGAACATGTCGGCGGCTGGCCAACTTTGGCCCGTGGTCGTGGGGACGACCCTATAGTCGTCGGACATGACGGCGGCTGGGCAACTTTGGCCCGTGGTCGTGGGGACGACCCTATAGTCGTCGGACAAGTCGGCGGCGGGCCAAACTAGTCCCGGGGTCGTGGGGACGACCCTATAGTCGTCGGACATGACGGTGACGGGCCAATCTAGTCCCGGCGTCGAGGGTACGGCCCTATACACGTCGGACATGACGGTGGCGGGCCAATCTAGTCCCGGGGTCGTGGGGACGACCCTATAGTCGTCGGACATGTCGGCGGCTGGGCAACTTTGGCCCGTGGTCGTGGGGACGACCCTATAGTCGTCGGACAAGTCGGCGGCGGGCCAAACTAGTCCCGGGGTCGTGGGGACGACCCTGTAGTCGTCGGACATGACGGTGGCGGGCCAATCTAGTCCCAGGGCCGTGGGGACGACCCTATAGTCGTTGGACAAGTCGGCGGTGGGCCAACCTAGTCCCGGGGACGTGGGGACGACCCTATAGTCGTCGGACATGCCGGCGGCTGGGCAACTTTGGCCCGGGGTCGTGGGGACGACCCTATAGTCGTCGGACATGTCGGCGGCTATCCAACCTAGTCCCGGGATGATAGGGACGACTCTAAAGTCGTCGGACAAGTCGAAGGCGGGCCAACCTAGTCCCGGGGTCGTGGGGACGATCCTATTGTCGTCGGACATGACGGTGGCGGGCCAATCTAGCCCCGGGGTCGTGGGGACGACCCTATAGACGTCGGACATGTCGGCGGCTGGCCAACCTAGTCCCGTGGTCGTGGGGACGACCCTATAGTCGTCGGATATGACGGTGGCGGGCCAATCTAGCCCCGGGGTCGTGGGGACGACCCTATAGACGGCGGACATGTCGGCGGCTGGCCATCCTAGTACCGGGGTTGTAGGGACGACCCTATACTCGTCGGATATGTTGGTGGCGGGCCAATCTAGTCTCGGGGCCGTGGGGACGAAACTATAGTCGTCGGACAAGTCGGCGGCGGGCCAACCTAGTCCCGTGGTCGTGGGGACGACCCTATAGTCGTCGGACAAGTCGGCGGCGGGCCAATCTAGTCCCCGCGTCGTGGGTACGACCCTATACTCGTCGGACATGTCGGTGGCGGGCCAATCTAGTCCCGTGGTCGTGGGGACGACCCTATAGTCGTCGGACATGACGGTGGCGGGCCAATCTAGCCCCGGGGTCGTGGAGACGACCCTATAGTCGACGGACAAGTTGGCGGCGGGCCAACCTAGTCCCGTGGTCGTGGGGACGACCGTATGGTCGTCGGACATGACGGTGACGGGCCAATCTAGTCCCGGCGTCGTGGGTACGACCCTATACCAGTCCGACATGACGGTGGCGAGCCAATCGAGTCCCGGGGTCGTGGGGACGACCCTATAGTCGTCGAACATGTCGGCGGCGGGCCAACTTTGGCCCGTGGTCGTGGGGACGACCATATAGTCGTCGGACAATTCGGCGGCGCGCCAACCTAGTCCCGGGGTCGTGGGGACGGCCCTATAGTCGTCGAGCAAGTCGGCGGCGGGCCAATCTAGTCCCCGCGTCGTGGGTACGACCCTATTCTCGTCGGACAAGTCGGCGGCGGGCCAACCTAGCCCCGGGGTCGTGGAGACGACCCTATACTCGTCGGATATGTTGGTGGCGGGCCAATCTAGTCCCGGGATCGTGGGGACGACCCTATAGTCGTCGGACAAGTTGGCGGCGGGCCAACCTAGTCCCGTGGTCGTGGGGACGACCGTATGGTCGTCGGACATGACGGTGGCGGGCCAATCTAGTCCCGGGGTCATGGGGACGACCCTATAGTCGTCGAACATGTCGGCGGCTGGCCAACTTTGGCCAGTGGTCGTGGGGACGACCCTATAGTTGTCGGACATGTCGGCGGCGGGCCAACCTAGTCCCGGGATCGTGGGGACGACACTATAGTCGTCGGACATGTCGGCGGGAGAGCAACTTTGGCCCGTGGTCGTGGGGACGACCCTATAGTCGTCGGACAAGTCGGCGGCGGGCCGACCTAGTCCCGGGGTCGTGGGGACGACCCTATAGTCGTCGGACAAGTCGGCGGCGGGCCAACCTAGTCCCGTGGTCGTGGGGACGAACCTATAGTCGTCGGACATGACGGTGGCGCGCCAATCTAGTCCCGGGGTCGGGGGGACGACCGTGTAGTCGTCGGACATGACGGTGGCGGGCCAATCTTGTCAAGGGGTCGTGGGGACGACCCTATAGTCGTCGGGCATGTCGGCGGCTGGCCAACGTATGCCCAGGGTCGTAGAGACGAACCTATAGTCGTCGGACATGACGGTGGCGGGCCAACCTAGTCCCGGGATCGTGGGGACGACCCTATATTCGTCGGACATGTCGGCGGGAGGGCAACTTTGGCCCGTGGTCGTGGGGACGACCCTATAGTCGTCGGACAAGTCGGCGGCGGGCCGACCTAGTCCCGGGGTCGTGGGGACGACCCTATAGTCGTCGGACAAGTCGGCGGCGGGCCAACTTAGTCCCGTGGTCGTGGGGACGAACCTATAGTCGTCGGACATGACGGTGGCGGGCCAATCTAGTCCCGGGGTCGAGGGGACGACCGTGTAGTCGTCGGACATGACGGTGGCGGGCCAATCATGTCCCGGGGTCGTGGGGACGACCCTATAGTCGTCGGGCATGTCGGCGGCTGGCCAACGTATGCCCAGGGTCGTAGGGACGAACCTATAGTCGTCGGACATGACGGTGGCGGGCCAATCTAGTCCCGGGGTCGTGGGGACGACCCTATAGTCGTCGGACAAGTCGGCGGCAGGGCAACTTTGGCCCGTGGTCGTGGGGACGACCCTATAGTCGTCGGACATGTCGGTGACTGGCCAACCTAGTCTCGTGGTCGTGGGGACGACCCCATAGTCGTAGAACACGTCGTCGGCGGGCCAACCTAGTCCCGGGGTCGTGGGGACGATCTTATAGTCGTCGGACATGACAGTGGCGGGCCAATCTAGTCCCGGGGTCGTGGGGACGACCCTATAGTCCTCGGACATGACGGTGGCAGGCCAATCTAGTCCCGTGGTCGTGGGGACGACCCTATAGTCGTCGGACATGACGGTAGCGGGCCAATCTAGCCCCGGGGTCGTGGAGACGACCCTATACTCGTCGGATATGTTGGTGGCGGGCCAATCTAGTCCCGGGATCGTGGGGACGACCCTATAGTCGTCGGACAAGTTGGCGGCGGGCCAACCTAGTCCCGTGGTCGTGGGGACGACCGTATGGTCGTCGGACATGACGGTGGCGGGCCAATCTAGTCCCGGGGTCATGGGGACGACCCTATAGTCGTCGAACATGTCGGCGGCTGGCCAACTTTAGCAAGTGGTCGTGGGGACGACCCTATAGTTGTCGGACATGTCGGCGGCGGGCCAACCTAGTCCCGGGATCGTGGGGACGACCCTATAGTCGTCGGACATGTCGGCGGGAGGGCAACTTTGGCCCGTGGTCGTGGGGACGACCCTATAGTCGTCGGACAAGTCGGCGGCGGGCCGACCTAGTCCCGGGGTCGTGGGGACGACCCTATAGTCGTCGGACAAGTCGGCGGCGGGCCAACCTAGTCCCGTGGTCGTGGGGACGAACCTATAGTCGTCGGACATGACGGTGGCGGGCCAATCTAGTCCCGGGGTCCGGGGGACGACCGTGTAGTCGTCGGACATGACGGTGGCGGGCCAATCATATCCCGGGGTTGTGGGGACGACCCTATAGTCGTCGGGCATGTCGGCGGCTGGCCAACGTATGCCCAGGGTCGTAGGGACGAACCTATAGTCGTCGGACATGACGGTGGCGGGCCAACCTAGTCCCGGGACCGTGGGGACGACCCTATAGTCGTCGGACATGTCGGCGGGAGGGCAACTTTGGCCCGTGGTCGTGGGGACGACCCTATAGTCGTCGGACAAGTCGGCGGCGGGCCGACCTAGTCCCGGGGTCGTGGGGACGACCCTATAGTCGTCGGATAAGTCGGCGGCGGGCCAACCTAGTCCCGTGGTCGTGGGGACGAACCTATAGTCGTCGGACATGACGGTGGCGGGCCAATCTAGTCCCGGGGTCGAGGGGACGACCGTATAGTCGTCGGACATGACGGTGGCGGGCCAATCTTGTCCCGGGGTCGTGGGGACGACCCTATAGTCGTCGGACATGTCGGCGGCTGGCCAACGTATGCCCAGGGTCGTAGGGACGAACCTATAGTCGTCGGACATGACGGTGGCGGGCCAATCTAGCCCCGGGGTCGTGGGGACGACCCTATAGACGTCGGACATGTCGGCGGCGGGCCAACCTAGTCCCGGGGTCGTGGGGACGACCCTATAGTCGTCGGACATGACGGCGGCTGGCCAACCTAGTCTCGTGGTCGTGGGGACGACCCCATAGTCGTAGGACACGTCGGCGGCGGGACAACCTATTCCCGGGGTTGAGGGGACGACCGTATAGTCGTTGGACATGACGGTGGCGGGCCAATCTTGTCCCGGGGTCGTGGGGACGACCCTATAATCGTCGGACATGTCGGCGGCAGGGCAACTTTGGCCCGGGGTCGTGGGGACGACCCTATAGTCGTCGGACATGTCGGCGGCTGGGCAACTTTGGCCAGTGGTCGTGGGAACGACCCTATAGTCGTCGGACAAGTCGGCGGCGGGCCAACCTAGTCCCGGGGTCGTGGAGACGACCCTATAGTCGTCGGACATGACGGTGGCGGGGCAATCAAGTCCCGGGGTCGTGGAGACGACCCTATAGACGTCAGACATGTCGGCGGCTGGGCAACTTTGGCCCGTGGTCGTGGGGACGTCTCTATAATCGTCGGAAAAGTCGGCGGCGGGCCAACCTAGTCCCGGGGTCGTGGAGACGACCCTATAGTCGTCGGACAAGTCGGCAGCGGGACAAGTAGGCGGCGGGCCAACCTGGTCCCGGGGTCGTGGGGACGACCCTATAGTCGTCGGACATGACGGTGCCGGGGCAATCTAGCCCCGGGGTCGTGGGGACGACCCTTTAGACGTCGGACATGTCGGCGGCTGGCCAACTTTGGCCCGGGGCGTGGGGACGACCCTATAGTCGTCGGACATGTCGGCGGCGGGCCAACATAGTCCCGGGGTCGTGGGGACGACCCTATAGTCGTCGGACATGTCGGCGGCATGGCAACTTTGGCCCGTGGTCGTGGGGACGACCCTATAGTCGTCGGACAAGTCGGCGACGGGCCAACCTAGTCCCGGGGTCGAGGGGACGTCCGTATAGTCGTCGGACATGACGCCGGCGGGCCAACCTAGTCCCGGGGTCGTGGGGACGACCCTATAGTCGTTGGACATGTCGGCGGCTGGGCAACTTTGGCCAGTGGCCGTGGGGACGACCCTATAGTCGTCGGACATGTCGGCGGCGGGCCAACCTAGTCCCGGGATCGTGGGGACGACCCTATAATCGTCGGACATGTCGGCGGCAGGGCAACTTTGGTCCGTGGTCGTGGGGACGACCCTATAGTCGTCGGACAAGTCGGCGGCGGGCCGACCTAGTCCCGGGGTCGTGGGGACGACCCTATAGTCGTCGGACATGTCGGCGGCGGGCCAACCTAGTCCCGGGATCGTGGGGACGACCCTATAGTCGTTGGACATGTCGGCGGCTGGGCAACTTTGGCCAGTGGCCGTGGGGACGACCCTATAGTCGTCGGACATGTCGGCGGCGGGCCAACCTAGTCCCGGGATCGTGGGGACGACCCTATAATCGTCGGACATGTCGGCGGCTGGGCAACTTTGGCCCGTGGTCGTGGGGACGTCTCTATAATCGTCGGAAAAGTCGGCGGCGGGCCAACCTAGTCCCGGGGTCGTGGAGACGACCCTATAGTCGTCGGACAAGTCGGCGGCGGGACAAGTCGGCGGCGGGCCAACCTGGTCCCGGGGTCGTGGGGACGACCCTATAGTCGTCGGACATGACGGTGCCGGGGCAATCTAGCCCCGGGGTCGTGGGGACGACCCTTTAGACGTCGGACATGTCGGCGGCTGGCCAACTTTGGCCCGGGGCGTGGGGACGACCCTATAGTCGTCGGACATGTCGGCGGCGGGCCAACCTAGTCCCGGGGTCGTGGGGACGACCCTATAGTCGTCGGACATGTCGGCGGCATGGCAACTTTGGCCCGTGGTCGTGGGGACGACCCTATAGTCGTCGGACAATTCGGCGACGGGCCAACCTAGTCCCGGGGTCGAGGGGACGACCGTATAGTCGTCGGACATGACGCCGGCGGGCCAACCTAGTCCCGGGGTCGTGGGGACGACCCTATAGACGTCGGACATGTCGGCGGCGGGCCAACCTAGTCCCGGGATCGTGGGGACGACCCTATAATCGTCGGACATGTCGGCGGCAGGGCAACTTTGGCCCGTGGTCGTGGGGACGACCCTATAGTCGTCGGACAAGTCGGCGGCGGGCCGACCTAGTCCCGGGGTCGTGGGGACGACCCTATAGTCGTCGGATATGACGGTGGCGGGCCAATCTAGTCCCGGGGTCGAGGGGACGACCGTATAGTCGTCGGACATGACGGTGGCGGGCCAATCTTGTCCCGGGGTCGTGGAGACGACCCTATAGTCGTCGGACATGTCGGCGGCTGGCCAACGTATGCCCAGGGTCGTAGGGACGAACCTATAGTCGTCGGACATGACGGTGGCGGGCCAATCTAGCCCCGGGGTCGTGGGGACGACCCTATAGTCGTCGGACAAGTCGGCGGCGGGCCAACCTAGTCCCGTGGTCGTGGGGACGACCCTATAGTCGTCGGACATGTCGGCGGCTGGGCAACTTTGGCCCGTGGTCGTGGGGACGTCTCTATAGTCGTCGGACAAGTCGGCGGCGGGCCAACCTAGTCCCGGGGTCGTGGAGACGACCCTATAGTCGTCGGACATGACGGTGGCGGGGCAATCTAGTCCGGAGGTCGTGGGGACGATCCTGTAGTCGTCGGACATGACGGTGGTGGGCCAATCTATTCCTGGGGCCGTGGGGACGACCATATAGTCGTCGGACAAGTCGGCGGCGGGCCAACCTAGTCCCTTGGTCGTGGGGACGTTGTGACGAAGTCACGTCACGCGCCATCCGAACGCTCGGCGCCGAAGACAAAGGCCTTAGTTCGCGCCGCGACCGCTAGGCGGCTACGGCCCCGCGAGGTCTCTCGCGAGTAAAGATTCGCGGCCTGCGCGTATAAGGCCCGCGGCGAGCGAAATTGACAGCTCTCGTCCCGCACGCATTAGTGGTATCACACCGCCGTACCGTACGTTCGAGAGGCTCTATTTTTGTGGATCTTCCTGAGGTGTGCCCGCGCCGACCTATAGTCACGCGGTGCCATTACCAGCCTCATTTCCGATATAGGCCGAGAGAAATCTTGCGCCCTACCTCCGTCGAAGAGGTCTCGCTGCGCCCATTAGGCCGGAGACCTACTGCACTTCGAACCTCCGCTATACGACTCTCGTACGGACGCGCCTCTTACGGCCGTCCCGAGTAGAACGTTCAATACACCGCATCCTCACTCCTACGAACCGCCGACAAACTCGCCGCCGTCGCGAAACGACGCGCCGTACCGCCGTAGCTCTTCCGTCGCGCTCGGTAACAATATCAAACATAACTTGTAGATGCACCTTAGTGAATAAACACTCTTAGTTATTCAAACACAGCTTCTGCTCATTCGCCGAACCCTGCCTTACCGACTGAGTCGGCAACCTATCCCTTCTCCGTCCCACCGGTAATCGTTCCGCAACCAAACACGATTACAAATTGGCGCCCGAACAGGGACTCGAAGAGGAGAAGGGCGAATGAGCACAAGCGTAAGCTGGGTGTACGAGCTACGGAAAGCGGTACTAATTCAAGTCGCGGAAAAATACGGGCTCGACGCCACTGGCAATCTCGACGAATTACGCCAACGAGTTACCGCGCACTGCCGAGAAAACCAACTCATGGGTCCGCCAACATTAACGCTACCGAGCGATACCGCGACTCAGGTAGACGTTACCACACCCACCAATCCGGGCCCTAGTTTCAACGGTCCGGAAACCACCGCAATGGAGAAAATCCGGAGGTGGGGGACCCGCTACGACGGCGGACCGGGAGCCGCGGAATTCCTACAAAGGCTGGGGGACCTGCAACATAGTTACAAGGTCACCCCCAACCAAATCATTGAATGCCTCTCCGAAATCATGAAAGGGAGAGCATTAGGTTGGTACCGCCTCCGCCGCACCGAATGGCAATCATGGGACGATTTCGTCGCCGATTTTCGAGCGTTCTTCCTTGCCGCGGAAGACGAAGACGAGCTCGAAGAAGTCATTACCCGGCGAGTACAACGGCCGAGCGAAAGCGCTACCGATTTCATATTAGACCTACTGCCGTTAATGCAGCAATACGGGAAGTACACCCTGGAACAGCAGGTAAACCGTGCTTACAGGAACCTCCGGCCAGAGTACCGTCGGTACATCAAACGAACCGAATTCACGACCTTACCGGAGTTGATGAAATTGGCTGCCGCCCAAGACAAGGTCACGGCCGAGGAGAAAGAAGCAGCCGGCACGGGGCGGAAAGAAACCGTAAAAATTGAAAGACGGCCGGAAAGGAGAACCGACGTGACCCGTAGCGGCGGACTAGCCGAAGTGCAAGCCGACTACGACCGAGCGACTTGCTGTTGGCGGTGCGGCCAGCGAGGCCACCGCCGCCCCGAATGTAGACGAGCAAGCAAATTATTTTGCTCCTACTGTGGCACCGCCGGACGCACCTCCCGAGAATGTGCCTGCAATTCCTTTTCGGGAAACGAGGCCGGGCGCGGCAACCGAGGCGACCGACAAAACGCCCAGGCAACAACGCCTCAACCGAGCCAATAAAAGACGACCCTCGTTTGTACCTCGCCTTTAGAGTGGGAGATATCCGCTGGTGGGCCCTGGTCGACACCGGAGCAACACGCTCGTTCATACGACCAGATGTCGCTGTGGCCTGTGAGAAGCGCGGATATACTCTCGCACCCGCCACCTTCACGGCAAGCGTCGCAGATGGCGCGGAGGTACCACTACGAGGTGAGATGACGCTACCCGCCACCATACACGACCAAACAGTACGGCACACATATGCCGTGCTGCCTGGTCTATCGCATGCCGCTCTCTTGGGAGTAGATGTATTAGGGAAATTGGGCCTGGAGGTGCAGATCGGTGCACACCGATGGACGCGCCACGCCGAAACCGCGGCCGTGGAAGTCCCCGGCATCCGACGATGCACGCCGGCACAAGAGGCCGCTCTACAACAACTCCTGGACGAGGAGTTACCGCCGCTCCGAAGGCTCCGAGGCATGACCCGCCTCGCCGAGCACCGAATACGTCTGAAGACGTCCGAGCCGATCAAGCAACGATACATGCCCAGGAACCCCGCCACGCAAGCCTTGATCAACGAGGCAGTGGACCAAATGCTGGCCGACGGAATAATCGAGCCGTCCAGCAGTCCGTGGAGTTCGCCTGTGGTCATGGTCGCTAAGAAAGGCAAGAAAAAGAAGCGATTTTGCATCGACTTCCGCCGAGTTAATGCCGTAACCGAAAAGGACGCCTACCCTTTGCCACAGGTCCAGGCAACGCTTGACAAACTGCGCGAGGCGCGCTACATTTCAACGCTGGGCCTCGCAAATGGATATTGGCAAGTACCGCTGGCCGAAGAGAGCCGCCCGATAACGGCCTTTACCGTTCCCGGACGTGGACTATATCAGTTCCGCGTCATGCCGTTCGGCCTCCACTCGGCCCCCGCCACGTTCCAACGACTACTGGACAGCATCATCGGACCCAGCCTAGAGCCCAGGGCCTTTGCATACCTAGACGACATAATCGTCCTAGGCCGAACGTTCGAGGAACACCTCGAGAACCTCCGAGAGGTATTGCACCGACTGCAGCAAGCAGGGCTCCGGTTAAATGAAGAAAAATGCCGCTTCTGCCAAACCGAACTACAATACCTCGGCCACGTCGTCTCAGACCAAGGGGTCAAGACCGACCCCGAGAAAGTCGAGGCGATTCGAAATACGCCTCCACCGCAAAACTTACGCGAACTAAGGCCTTTGTCTTCGGCGCCGAGCGTTCGGATGGCGCGTGACGTGACTTCGTCACACCCCCCTCCCACTTCGGGGATGGACAGAGTAATAGATCAAAGTTGGGGCGGCCTGGATGGCCCCCCCGTGGCCGCACCACCTCCGCTCGACCGCAGAGTACACCAGCCGCTGGTACAGCCTGGCCGGGAAGGCCCCCCAGCGGCGGTTCCACCACCGTTTAGAGCCCCAACCCCAAACCCACCGGACCAAGGACGACCCAGCGTCCCCGTACGCGGCCAGACCCCGACGCGACCCTGGTCCTGGGCCGAGAACAAGCCCGGCATGGTGTTGTTTCACCCCGCCGCAATGAGACCGCGGAGGGTCTACGCGGTCACCACCTCGACCGCCGTGGTACTGGGCAGCCGGTACCGCAACGGCGACCTCGGGATCGAGGTCCGGAGCCGGCGGCCGGCTGCCCCCGCGGACCAGCGTCCACAGAAGTAGGCTAAGTTAGTTGTAGGATCCGGTGATGGGTAGTTTTTAAGTGCGCGTTGGGTTGCAACCCCGTAGGTTAAGTTAGATTATAAGCAAACATTGTACCTGGCGGAGGGCGGCCGAGGGGGGAGTTGTACCGGCCGCCCCAACTTTGATCTATTACTCTGTCCATCCCCGAAGTGGGAGGGGGGTGTGACGAAGTCACGTCACGCGCCATCCGAACGCTCGGCGCCGAAGACAAAGGCCTTAGTTCGCGCCGCGACCGCTAGGCGGCTACGGCCCCGCGAGGTCTCTCGCGAGTAAAGATTCGCGGCCTGCGCGTATAAGGCCCGCGGCGAGCGAAATTGACAGCTCTCGTCCCGCACGCATTAGTGGTATCACACCGCCGTACCGTACGTTCGAGAGGCTCTATTTTTGTGGATCTTCCTGAGGTGTGCCCGCGCCGACCTATAGTCACGCGGTGCCATTACCAGCCTCATTTCCGATATAGGCCGAGAGAAATCTTGCGCCCTACCTCCGTCGAAGAGGTCTCGCTGCGCCCATTAGGCCGGAGACCTACTGCACTTCGAACCTCCGCTATACGACTCTCGTACGGACGCGCCTCTTACGGCCGTCCCGAGTAGAACGTTCAATACACCGCATCCTCACTCCTACGAACCGCCGACAAACTCGCCGCCGTCGCGAAACGACGCGCCGTACCGCCGTAGCTCTTCCGTCGCGCTCGGTAACAATATCAAACATAACTTGTAGATGCACCTTAGTGAATAAACACTCTTAGTTATTCAAACACAGCTTCTGCTCATTCGCCGAACCCTGCCTTACCGACTGAGTCGGCAACCTATCCCTTCTCCGTCCCACCGGTAATCGTTCCGCAACCAAACACGATTACGTCTCTATAGTCGTCGGACAAGTCGGCGGCGGGCCAACCTAGTCCCGGGGTCGTGGAGACGACCCTATAGTCGTCGGACATGACGGTGGCGGGGCAATCTAGTCCGGGGGTCGTGGTGACGATCCTGTAGTCGTCGGACATGACGGTGGTGGGCCAATCTATTCCTGGGGCTGTGGGGACGACCCTATAGTCGTCGGACATGTCGGCGGCTGGCCAACCTAGTCCCGGGATCGTGGGCACGCCTCTATAGTCGTCGGACAAGTCGGCGGCGGGCCAACCTAGTCCCGGGGTCGTGGAGACGACCCTATAGTCGTCGGACATGACGGTGGCGGGGCAATCTAGTCCGGGGGTCGTGGGGACGTCCCTATAGTCGTCGGACAAGTCGGCGGCTGGCCAACCTAGTCCCGGGGTCGTGGAGACGACCCTATAGTCGTCGGACATGTCGGCGGCTGACCAACTTTGGCCCGTGGTCGTGGGGACGACCCTATAGTCGTCGGACATGACGGTGGCGGGCCAATCTAGCCCCGGGGTCGTGGGGACGACCCTATAGTCGTCGGACATGTCGGCGGCTGACCAACTTTGGCCCGTGGTCGTGGGGACGACCCTATAGTCGTCGGACATGACGGTGGCGGGCCAATCTAGTCCCGGGGTCGTGGGGACGACCCCATTTCGGAGTTTTTGCACCGCTGTTCGTGTCTCTGTGTCGTCACTGTCTCTAAAGGCATTATATACAGAAACGAAGGACATCTACTGGCATCCGCTGAATTCTTCTTCCTTCTTGATCGACTGGGACAGCTGTGTACGTTACAGGATGAATCGTTGCAAGAAGTGCTCAAAATTTCTGCCGAAATCTGGTACCTGCGCAGCTTGCGGCATAAATAATGCTGTGACAGGTTCCAGCCCACCGATTGCTTCACAGACTGGCTCCTCATCTTGTACTGTCAATTTGCCCCTCGCTCAGACTGATAATCCCAATTCGTCGTCCTTTCTTTACATACTTGCCGATATCAACGGGAAACTCGGCGGGCTTGCTCAAGTGAATAAGAAACTGGACCAATGTCTCGCTGAATTCGCTCAGATGAAAGTTATTGTGGGGGACTTAACAAACCGGGTCGATTCCATCACTGCGTCGCAACAATCTCTTGTAACGCAGAGCGCACAGCAGGATCAGAGGATAGCGCGTCTTGAAAACAAGATCTCGACCTTCCCAGAGGATATGCTTCCTCCGTCGCAGGACATAGCCCGGCGTCTTGAAAGTCTTGCTTCGGCCAATAGAGACTTTGAGCTGATCATCACGGGTGTCCCAGAGGTGCCGAACGAAAATCTACAACATACGATTTCTTGTGTGGCCGCTGCTATCAGTGTTCCCTGCTCTCCAACCGATTTCGCCCACTTTGCCAGAATCAGGGCTAAAGCGAACATGGCTCGGCCCATTACGATGCGATTCTTATCCACTTTTACAAGGGACGCGTGGCTGATGGGCAAGAAGAATCGGAAGGACCTCTTGGCGTCGGACATCCATCCTCCATGGCCGAAGACGCTAGTTTTTATCAACGAGCGCTCTACTAAAGAGGAGAGACGCAGACTGGCGGAGGCCAAGGCTTTGGGCAAAACACATAATTGCAGTTACGTGTGGATGAAGCGGGGAGTTGTATTCGTCAAAGTGAACGATAATTCGCGGCCGTTCAAATATACCTCGCCGCAGCAGTTTCCTCAAATGGTTCAGTTGGGGCTCCAAACTGATTCCAATAATTCCCACGCACCAGGCATCTCTTCTACGCAGCAGCTCTTCTCTTCTTCTGGGCTACTGGTTGACTCGATGCAGGCCCACTCTTTACAGCCACAGCTGCAGGCGCAGCACTTCACACCTTCTATTGCACATTCTGCCGGAAATCCCCCTCCTCTTCAATGACGCTCTTCGCCAGGCCTTCAAAATCGCACTGGATCATTTTCCCGGTCGGCTTCAGCGGAATCATGCACCTGGTTGTTGGCTTCCAGCTCGCACAGTCCACTGCTCTCGCCGCCTGCTACGCCAGCCTCCACCGATGCTGACTCTTCTGACCTGTCATCGGGCGACGCCTCGCTTTCTCACATTATTTCCACTTACGCTAACCACCTAGTGATTGCGCATCTTAATGTAAGGTCACTCACCGCGCATTTCATGGATATTGTTGACCTGCTTGCGAAGTATAATTTTGATGTATTGGCCTTATCTGAAACGTGGTTGCACGAGGGTATACTCTCATCGTCTCTTACAATTCCCGGTTACTCCTTGTTACGTGTGGATAGGCATTCCGATTTCCTTCGCCGTGGTGGCGGCATTGCGGTGTATGTTAAGTCAAGCATCCGCTTTGACCTCGTGTGTGATAGTGTGCCAATAATGTACAATTGTGACCCGCTTCTTGATATCGCTGGTATTCTACTAATGTTTAACCGCATACGTGTGTTATTCCTGGCAGTGTATCGCCCTCCAAGCTGCCCCTCTGGGTCTCTTGACGCACTACTCAACTTTCTCCTTGACACGCACTGCAATGCTGATCACCTTATCTGCCTGGGTGATTTTAATGTTAACATGAACTTGGCGAGCAATACGGATATGAGGCTCTTAATCCATTTTATGACTGTTCTCTCCCTTAAACAAATTATCACCCTACCTACGCGCATCACTGAATCATCTTCTACACTTATTGACTTAATTATGCTATCTTGTGATCTTAAGTCGGCTGCGTGTGGCTTGTTGGACGCAAGTCACATCAGTGACCACGCTTTAACTTACGCTGTACTTGACCTTCCTAAGCCGTCGCGCTCGCACCAATATCTGCAACGAAGGAACTTAAAAGCAATCCCGGTCGATGAGTTCAATTCGGCTCTCCAAGGTATTGACTGGTCACCCCTTTACAATGCACCCACCACGGACGATAAAGCGAACATCCTCCATGCGCTTCTAACATCACTTTTTGACCGCTTCGCGCCTATTGAGCAAATCCGGGTAACGAAACCCCCGTCGCCGTGGATGACGGCCAATATACAAAGGTTCATTAAGATGCGTAACAGAGCGTTAGCCAAATTTAAAAGGTCCCACAGGGCACTACACTGGTCTAATTACAAAACGCTGCGTAATCTCTGCACTTGTGCTATTCGGGCGGAAAAGCGTGCCTTCTTTCTTCACCTGTCTAATTCGACGCCTTCCTCCAGGCAATTTTGGCATTACATCTCTCTTTCCGGTCTTCACTCTCCTAGGCGACGTCCCTCCTCATTTACTTCATTAAACGACCCTAACCTTATTAACAATCACTTCCTCGATACTCTCCCTCCTACCAGTGTCCCGCCAGAGCTTGTTGCAAAATTTCTGTCCTCCTCCTCCGCTAACACCTTCTCCTTTTCTCCGTTCTCGCTCAACGACCTTTATCTCGCGCTTAGGAACATCAAACTTACTTCCGCCGGTCCTAATGACATTTCTGGCACAATGGTCCTCTACTGCATTCCTCACTGTCTTGATCCGATCCTCCATATCTTTAATTCATCCTTATCTTCGGGTACAGTCCCTTCCATCTGGAAACATGCAATTGTTCATCCTATTCCAAAATCCCCTGGTTCTTCCAAGGCGCAGGACTTAAGCTCGCTTCGCCCTATCTCCTTAATCCCGTTCTTGTCAAAACTTCTCGAGAGGCTGTGTTGTGGGCAGCTGCAGCACTTTGTGGAGCAGTGTGGTGTCCTTCCGAATCACCAGTCAGGTTTTCGGCGTGGGTTCAGTACCACGACCTCAATGCTACATATCTCGGATACTATTCTGCGTGCGCTGGACTCTAGTCGTTTGGCGGTCATTACATCACTGGACTTTTCTAAAGCCTTTGACACGCTTGATCACGATCTGCTGATTGCCAAGCTGCATCATATTGGTCTTTCTCCGCTCGCGCTTAATTGGTTTCGCTCCTACCTAACGGCTCGCAGTCAGCAGGTCGTCGTCGTCAATGCATGTGGCTCTCTGTACTCCTCCTTGCGATACATCCTGCGTGGTGTGCCACAAGGATCTGTTTTTGGTCCGCTCCTATTCCTGATCTATGTTGCGGCCCTTCTACATGTTCCTAAGTTCTCGGTCGCACACATGTATGCAGACGACTTGCAGCTTATTACTTCTGTTAGCGCTGCTTATGACGACACATCTACCGCTGAGCTTGAACAGGAGTTAGGGGATATTTTGATTTGGACCAAATCGCACGGACTTTCCCTTAACCCATCTAAGACCTCCCTGATTATAGTCGGTACCCCTACTCGGCTAGCCAAGCTCCCGCCTTTCTCTCTCTCCTTCGACTTAGCTACCATCGTCCCAAGCAGCTCTCTTAAAAGTCTTGGGCTTCGTTTTGATCCTCTGTTACATTTCGAAAATCATATTTCTCACCTTTGTTGTGCTGCGTATACTCGTCTTCGTATCCTTTACCCTTCACGATATTTCCTTACTACTCATCAGAAGCTTCTCCTTTGTCAATAACTTATCATCTCTCTTTTCTGTTGCTTCATCCGTTGTAATGTCTCATTGCCTTCTTTGCGATTGGTTAGTTTGTTCTGTTCCTATGTTTTCTATAATACGCTGTCCTGACTTCTTTCAAGCCGTGGTTAGGTTATATTTTATTATTTATATTAATCCTAGGCTAGTATGTTCCGTCTTCCTTTTTCTTTTTTCTCCTTCTGTATTCTTTATAAATAGGTTAAGTTACCGCCTTAGGTTAAGTTGTAAAACAGTCTCGGACTGAACTTCGCCTGTGCTTTTGTCGATGTTTACCCTCCGTTTATAGCCCTCTGGTATATTTTTGCAATAAAAGACGTTAATAATAATAATAATAGTCGTCGAACATGTCGGCGGCTGGCCAACCTAGTCCCGGGGTGGTAGGGACGACCCTATAGTCGTCGGACAAGTCGGCGGCGGGCCAACCTAGTCCCGGGGTCGTGGGGACGGCCCTATAATCGTCGGAGAAGTCGGCGGCGGGCCACCCTAGTCCCGGGGTCGTGGGGACGACCCTATAGCCGTTGGACATGATGGTGGGGGGCCAATCTAGTCCCGGGGTCGTGGGGACGACCCTATAGTCGTTGGACATGTTGGCGGCTGGGCAACTTTGGCCCGTGGTCGTGGGGACGACCCTATAGTCGTCGGACATGTCGGCGGCGGGCCAACTTTGGCCCGTGGTCGTGGGGACACCCCTATAGACCTCCGACATGATGGTGGCGGGCCAATCTAGTCCCGGGGTCGTGGGGACGACCCTATAGTCGTCGGACAAGTCGGCGGCGGGCCAACATAGTCCCGGGGCCGTGGAGACGACCCTATAGTCGTCGGACATGACGGTGGCGGGGCAATCTAGTCCCGGGGTCGTGGGGACGACCCTATAGTTGTCGGACAAGTCGGCGGCGGGCCAACATAGTCCCGGGGTCGTGGGGACGACCCTATAGTCGTCGGACAAGTCGGCGGCGGGCCAACCTAGTCCCTGGGTCGTGGAGCGACCCTATAGTCGTCGGACATGTCGGTGGCGGGCCAATCTAGTCCCGGGGTCGTGGGGACGACCCTGTAGTCGTCGGACAAGTCGGCGGCGGGCCGACATAGTCCCGGGGTCGTGGGGACGACCCTATAGTCGTCGGACAAGTCGGCGGCGGGCCAACCTAGTCCCTGGGTCGTGGGGCGACCCTATAGTCGTCGGACATGACGGTGGCGGGCCAATCTAGTCCCGGGGTCGTGGGGACGACCCTATAGTCGTTGGACATGTTGGCGGCTGGGCAACTTTGGCCCGTGGTCGTGGGGACGTCCCTATAGTCGTCGGACATGTCGGCGGCTGGGCAACTTTGGCCCGTGGTCGTGGGGACGACCCTATAGTCGTCGGACAACTCGGCGGCGGGCCAACCTAGTCCCGGGGTCGTGGGGACGACCCTATTATCGTCGGACAAGTCGGCGGCGGGCCAACCTAGTCCCTGTGTCGTGGGGACGACCCTATAGTCGTCGGACATGACGGTGGCGGGCCAGTCTAGTCCCGGGGTCGTGGGAACGACCCTATAGTCGGCGGACAAGTCGGCGGCGGGCCAACCTAGTCCCTGGGTCGTGGGGCGACCCTATAGTCGTCGGACATGTCGGTGGCGGGCCAATCTAGTCCCGGGGTCGTGGGGACGACCCTGTAGTCGTCGGACAAGTCGGCGGCGGGCCGACATAGTCCCGGGGTCGTGGGGACGACCCTATAGTCGTCGGACAAGTCGGCGGCGGGCCAACCTAGTCCCGGGGTCGTGGGACGACCCTATAGTCGTCGGACAAGTCGGCGGCGGGCCAACCTAGTCCGGGGGTCGTGGGGCGACCCTATAGTCGTCGGACATGACGGTGGCGGGCCAATCTAGTCCCGGGGTCGTGGGGACGACCCTATAGTCGTTGGACATGTTGGCGGCTGGGCAACTTTGGCCCGTGGTCGTGGGGACGTCCCTATAGTCGTCGGACATGTCGGCGGCTGGCCAACTTTGGCCCGTGGTCGTGGGGACAACCCTATAGACCTCCGATATGATGGTGACGGGCCAATCTAGTCCCGGGGTCGTGGGGACGACCCTATAGTCGTCGGACAAGTCGGCGGCGGGCCAACATAGTCCCGGGGTCGTGGAGACGACCCTATAGTCGTCGGACATGATCGTGGCGGGCCAATCTAGTCCCGGGGTCGTGGGGACGACCCTATAGTCGTCGGACATGACGGTGGCGGGTCAATCTATTCCGGGGGTCGTGGGGACGACCCTATAGTCGTCGGACAAGTCGGCGGCGGGCCAATCTAGTCCGGGGGTCGTGGGGCGACCCTATAGTCGTCGGACATGACGGTGGCGGGCCAATCTAGTCCTGGGGTCGTGGGGACGAGCCTATAGTCGTCGGACATATCGGCGGCTGACCAACTTTGGCCCGGGGTCGTGGAGACGACCCTATAGTCGTCGGACAAGTCGGCGGCGGGCCAACCTAGTCCCGGGGACGTGGGGACGACCCTGTAGTCGTCGGACACGACGGAGGCGGGGCAATCTACTCCTGGGGTCATGGGGACGACCCCATAGTAGTCGGACAAGTCGGCGGCGGGCCAACCTAGTCCCGGGTCGTGGGGACAATCCTATAGTCGTCGGACATGACGGTGGCGGGCCAATCTAGTCCCGGGGTCGTGGGGACGAGCCTATAGTCGTCGGACATGTCGGCGGCTGACCAACTTTGGCCCGGGGTCGTGGAGACGACCCTATAGTCGTCGGACATGTCGGCGGCTGGGCAACTTTGGCCCGTGGTCGTGGGGACGACCCTATAGTCGTCGGACAACTCGGCGGCGAGCCAACCTAGTCCCGGGGTCGTGGAGACGACCCTATAGTCGTCGGACACGACGGAGGCGGGGCAATCTACTCCTGGGGTCATGGGGACGACCCCATAGTAGTCGGACAAGTCGGCGGCGGGCCAACATAGTCCCGGGGTCGTGGGGACAACCCTATAGTCGTCGGACATGATGGTGGCGGGCCAACCTAGTCCCGGGGTCGTGGGGACGACCCTATAGTCGTCGGACAAGTCGGCGGCGGGCCAACCTAGTCCCAGGGTCGTGGGACGACCCTATAGTCGTCGGGCAAGTCGGTGGCTGGCCAACCTAGTCCCGGGATCGTGGGGACGACCCTATAGTGGTCGGACATGTCGGCGGCGGGCCAACGTACGCCCAGGGTCGTAGGGACGACCCTATAGTCGTCGGACATGTCGGCGGCGGGCCAACGTACGCCCAGGGTCGTAGGGACGACCCTATAGTCGTCGGACATGTCGGCGGCGGGCCAACGTACGCCCAGGGTCGTAGGGACGAACCTATAGTCGTCGGACATGACGGTGGCGGGCCAATCTAGCCCCGGGGTCGTGGGACGACCCCATAGTCGTCGGACATAACGATGGCGGGCCAATCTAGCCCCGGGGTCGTGGGGACGACCCTATAGTCGTCGGACAAGTTGGCGGCGGGCCAACCTAGTCCCGGGGTCGTGGGGCGACCCTATAGTCGTTGGACATGACGGTGGCGGGCCAATCTAGTCCCGGGGTTATGGGGACGACCCCATAGTAGTCGGACAAGTCGGCGGCGGGCCAATCTAGTCCCGGGGTCGTGGAGACGACCCTATAGTCGTCGGACATGACGGTGGCGGGCCAATCTAGTCCCGGGCTCGTGGGGACGACCCTATAGTCGTCGGACATGTCGGCGGCTGACCAACTTTGGCCCGGGGTCGTGGAGACGACCCTATAGTCGTCGGACAAGTCGGCGGCGGGCCAACCTAGTCCCGGGGACGTGGGGACGACCCTGTAGTCGTCGGACACGACGGAGGCGGGGCAATCTACTCCTGGGGTCATGGGGACGACCCCATAGTAGTCGGACAAGTCGGCGGCGGGCCAACCTAGTCCCGGGTCGTGGGGACAATCCTATAGTCGTCGGACATGACGGTGGCGGGCCAATCTAGTCCCGGGGTCGTGGGGACGAGCCTATAGTCGTCGGACATGTCGGCGGCTGACCAACTTTGGCCCGGGGTCGTGGAGACGACCCTATAGTCGTCGGACATGTCGGCGGCTGGGCAACTTTGGCCCGTGGTCGTGGGGACGACCCTATAGTCGTCGGACAACTCGGCGGCGAGCCAACCTAGTCCCGGGGTCGTGGAGACGACCCTATAGTCGTCGGACACGACGGAGGCGGGGCAATCTACTCCTGGGGTCATGGGGACGACCCCATAGTAGTCGGACAAGTCGGCGGCGGGCCAACCTAGTCCCGGGGTCGTGGGGACAACCCTATAGTCGTCGGACATGATGGTGGCGGGCCAACCTAGTCCCGGGGTCGTGGGGACGACCCTATAGTCGTCGGACAAGTCGGCGGCGGGCCAACCTAGTCCCAGGGTCGTGGGACGACCCTATAGTCGTCGGGCAAGTCGGTGGCTGGCCAACCTAGTCCCGGGATCGTGGGGACGACCCTATAGTGGTCGGACATGTCGGCGGCGGGCCAACGTACGCCCAGGGTCGTAGGGACGACCCTATAGTCGTCGGACATGTCGGCGGCGGGCCAACGTACGCCCAGGGTCGTAGGGACGACCCTATAGTCGTCGGACATGTCGGCGGCGGGCCAACGTACGCCCAGGGTCGTAGGTACGAACCTATAGTCGTCGGACATGACGGTGGCGGGCCAATCTAGCCCCGGGGTCGTGGGACGACCCCATAGTCGTCGGACATAACGATGGCGGGCCAATCTAGCCCCGGGGTCGTGGGGACGACCCTATAGTCGTCGGACAAGTTGGCGGCGGGCCAACCTAGTCCCGGGGTCGTGGGGCGACCCTATAGTCGTTGGACATGACGGTGGCGGGCCAATCTAGTCCCGGGGTTATGGGGACGACCCCATAGTAGTCGGACAAGTCGGCGGCGGGCCAATCTAGTCCCGGGGTCGTGGAGACGACCCTATAGTCGTCGGACATGACGGTGGCGGGCCAATCTAGTCCCGGGCTCGTGGGGACGACCCTATAGTCGTCGGACATGATGGTGGCGGGCCAACCTAGTCCCGGGGTCGTGGGGACGACCCTATAGTCGTCGGACAACTCGGCGGCGGGCCAACCTAGTCCCGGGGTCGTGGAGACGACCCTATAGTCGTCGGACATGACGGAGGCGGGGCAATCTACTCCTGGGTTCATGGGGACGACCCCATAGTAGTCGGACAAGTCGGCGGCGGGCCAACCTAGTCCCGGGGTCGTGGGGACAACCCTATAGTCGTCGGACATGATGGTGGCGGGCCAACCTAGTCCCGGGGTCGTGGGGACGACCCTATTGTCGTCGGACAAGTCGGCGGCGGGCCAACCTAGTCCCGGTGTCGTTGGGGCGACCCTATAGTCGTCGGACATGACGGTGGCGGGCCAGTCTAGTCCCGGGGTCGTGGGGACGACACTATAGTCGTCGGACATGTCGGTGGCGGGTCAATCTATTCCGGGGGCCGTGGGGACGACCCTATAGTCGTCGGACATGTCGGTGGCGGGCCAATCTAGCCCCGGGGTCGTGGGGACGACCCCATAGTCGTCGGGCATGTCGGCGGCTGGCCAACCTAGTCCCGGGGTCGTAGGGACGACCCTATAGTCGTCGGACAAGTCGGCGGCGGGCCAACCTAGTCCCGGGGTCTTGGGGACGACCCTGTAGTCGTCGGACATGACGGTGGTGGGCCAATCTATTCCCGGGGCCGTGGGAACGACCCTATAGTCGTCGGACATGACGGTGACGGGCCAATCTTGTCCCGGGGTCGTGGGGACGACCCTATAGTCTTCGGACATGCCGGCGGCTGGGCAACTTTGGCCCGTGGTCGTGGGGACGACCCTATAGTCGTCGGGCAAGTCGGTGGATGGCCAACCTAGTCCCGGGATCGTGGGGACGACCCTATAGTCGTCGGACATGTCGGCGGCTGGCCAACCTAGTCCCGGGGTGGTAGGGACGACCCTATAGTCGTCCGACAAGTCGGCGGCGGACCAACCTAGTCCCGTGGTCGTGGGGACGACCGTATAGTCGTCGGACATGTCGGCGGCTGGCCAACCTAGTCCCGGGGTCGTGGGGACGACCCTATAGTCGTCGGACATGACGGTGGCGGGGCAATCTACTCCTGGGGTTGTGGGGACGACCCCATAGTCGTCGGACAAGTCGGCGGCGGGCCAACCTAGTCCCGGGGTCGTGGGGACGACCCTATAGTCGTCGGACATGTCGGCGGCTGGCCAGCCTAGTCGCGGGATCGTGGGGACGACCCTGTAGTCGTCGGACAAGTCGGCGGCGGGCCGACATAGTCCCGGGGTCGTGGGGACGACCCTATAGTCGTCGGACAAGTCGGCGGCGGGCCAACCTAGTCCCGGGGTCGTGGGGACGACCCTATAGTCGTCGGACATGTCGGCGGCTGGCCAACCTAGTCCCGGGGTCGTGGGGACGACCCTGTAGTCGTCGGACAAGTCGGCGGCGGGCCGACATAGTCCCGGGGTCGTGAGGACGACCCTATAGTCGTCGGACAAGTCGGCGGCGGGCCAACCTAGTCCCGGGGTTGTGGGGCGACCCTATAGTCGTCGGACATGACGGTGGCGGGCCAATCTAGTCCCGGGGTCGTGGGGACGAGCCTATAGTCGTCGGACAACTCGGCGGCGGGCCAACCTAGTCCCGGGGTCGTGGGGACGACCCTATAGTCGTCGGACATGACGGTGGCGGGCCAATCTAGTCCCGGGGTCGTGGGGACGACCCCATAGTCGTCGAACATGTCGGCGGCTGGCCAACCTAGTCCCGGGGTGGTAGGGACGACCCTATAGTCGTCGGACAAGTCGGCGGCGGGCCAACCTAGTCCCGGGGTCGTGGAGACGACCCTATAGTCGTCGGACATGACGGAGGCGGGGCAATCTACTCCTGGGGTCGTAGGGACGACCCTATAGTCGTCGGACAAGTCGGCGGCGGGCCAACCTAGTCCCGGTGTCGTGGGGACGACCCTATAGTCGTCGGACATGACGGTGGCGGGCCAATCTAGCCCCGGGGTCGTGGGGACAACCCTATAGTCGTCGGACATGACGGTGGCGGGCCAGTCTAGTCCCGGGGTCGTGGGGACGACCCTATAGTCGTCGGACATGACGGTGGCGGGCCAGTCTAGTCCCGGGGTCGTGGGGACGACCCTATAGTCGTCGGACATGTCGGTGGCGGGTCAATCTATTCCGGGGGTCGTGGGGACGACCCTATAGTCGTCGGACATGACGGTGGCGGGCCAATCTAGTCCCGGGCTCGTGGGGACGACCCTATAGTCGTCGGACATGACGGTGGCGGGCCAATCTATTCCCGTGGTCGTGGGGACGACCCTATAGTCTTCGGACATGTCGGCGGCTGGCCATCTTTGGCCCGTGGTCATGTGGACGACCCTATAGTCGTCGGACAACTCGGCGGCGGGCCAACCTAGTCCCGGGGTCGTGGAGACGACCCTATAGTCGTCGGACATGACGGAGGCGGGGCAATCTACTCCTGGGTTCATGGGGACGACCCCATAGTAGTCGGACAAGTCGGCGGCGGGCCAACCTAGTCCCGGGGTCGTGGGGACAACCCTATAGTCGTCGGACATGATGGTGGCGGGCCAACCTAGTCCCGGGGTCGTGGGGACGACCCTATTGTCGTCGGACAAGTCGGCGGCGGGCCAACCTAGTCCCGGTGTCGTTGGGGCGACCCTATAGTCGTCGGACATGACGGTGGCGGGCCAGTCTAGTCCCGGGGTCGTGGGGACGACACTATAGTCGTCGGACATGTCGGTGGCGGGTCAATCTATTCCGGGGGCCGTGGGGACGACCCTATAGTCGTCGGACATGTCGGTGGCGGGCCAATCTAGCCCCGGGGTCGTGGGGACGACCCCATAGTCGTCGGGCATGTCGGCGGCTGGCCAACCTAGTCCCGGGGTCGTAGGGACGACCCTATAGTCGTCGGACAAGTCGGCGGCAGGCCAACCTAGTCCCGGGGTCTTGGGAACGACCCTGTAGTCGTCGGACATGACGGTGGTGGGCCAATCTATTCCCGGGGCCGTGGGAACGACCCTATAGTCGTCGGACATGACGGTGACGGGCCAATCTTGTCCCGGGGTCGTGGGGACGACCCTATAGTCTTCGGACATGCCGGCGGCTGGGCAACTTTGGCCCGTGGTCGTGGGGACGACCCTATAGTCGTCGGGCAAGTCGGTGGATGGCCAACCTAGTCCAGGGATCGTGGGGACGACCCTATAGTCGTCGGACATGTCGGCGGCTGGCCAACCTAGTCCCGGGGTGGTAGGGACGACCCTATAGTCGTCCGACAAGTCGGCGGCGGACCAACCTAGTCCCGTGGTCGTGGGGACGACCGTATAGTCGTCGGACATGTCGGCGGCTGGCCAACCTAGTCCCGGGGTCGTGGGGACGACCCTATAGTCGTCGGACATGACGGTGGCGGGGCAATCTACTCCTGGGGTTGTGGGGACGACCCCATAGTCGTCGGACAAGTCGGCGGCGGGCCAACCTAGTCCCGGGGTCGTGGGGACGACCCTATAGTCGTCGGACATGTCGGCGGCTGGCCAGCCTAGTCGCGGGATCGTGGGGACGACCCTGTAGTCGTCGGACAAGTCGGCGGCGGGCCGACATAGTCCCGGGGTCGTGGGGACGACCCTATAGTCGTCGGACAAGTCGGCGGCGGGCCAACCTAGTCGCGGGGTCGTGGGGACGACCCTGTAGTCGTCGGACAAGTCGGCGGCGGGCCGACATAGTCCCGGGGTCGTGGGGACGACCCTATAGTCGTCGGACAAGTCGGCGGCGGGCCAACCTAGTCCCGGGGTCGTGGGGACGACCCTATAGTCGTCGGACATGTCGGCGGCTGGCCAACCTAGTCCCGGGGTCGTGGGGACGACCCTGTAGTCGTCGGACAAGTCGGCGGCGGGCCGACATAGTCCCGGGGTCGTGGGGACGACCCTATAGTCGTCGGACAAGTCGGCGGCGGGCCAACCTAGTCCCGGGGTCGTGGGGCGACCCTATAGTCGTCGGACATGACGGTGGCGGGCCAATCTAATCCCGGGGTCGTGGGGACGAGCCTATAGTCGTCGGACAACTCGGCGGCGGGCCAACCTTGTCCCGGGGTCGTGGGGACGACCCTATAGTCGTCGGACATGACGGTGGCGGGCCAATCTAGTCCCGGGGTCGTGGGGACGACCCCATAGTCGTCGAACATGTCGGCGGCTGGCCAACCTAGTCCCGGGGTGGTAGGGACGACCCTATAGTCGTCGGACAAGTCGGCGGCGGGCCAACCTAGTCCCGGGGTCGTGGGGACGACCCTATAGCCGTCGGACATGATGGTGGGGGGCCAATCTAGTCCCGGGGTCGTGGGGACGACCCTATAGTCGTTGGACATGTTGGCGGCTGGGCAACTTTGGCCCGTGGTCGTCGGGACGACCCTATAGTCGTCGGACATGTCGGCGGCTGGCCAACTTTGACCCGTGGTCGTGGGGACAACCCTATAGACCTCCGAAATGATGGTGGCGGGCCAATCTAGTCCCGGTGTCATGGGGACGACCCCATAGTCGTCGGACAAGTCGGCGGCGGGTCAACCTAGTCCCGGGGTCGTGGGGACGACCCTATAGTCGTCGGACATGATGGTGGCGGGCCAACGTACGCCCAGGGTCGTAGGGACGAACCTATAGTCGTCGGACATGACGGTGGCGGGCCAATCTAGTCCCGGGGTCGTGGGGACGACCCCATAGTCGTCGGCCATAACGATGGCGGGCCAATCTAGCCCCGGGGTCGTGGGGACGACCCTATAGACGTCGGACATGTCGGCGGCTGGCCAACCTAGTCCCGGGGTCGTGGGGACGACCCTATAGTCGTCGGACATGACGGTGGCGGGCCACTCTAGTCCCGGGGTCGTGGGGACGACCCTATAGTCGTCGGACAAGTCGGCGGCGGGCCAACCTAGTCCCGTGGTCGTGGGGACGACACTATAGTCGTCGGACATGTCGGCGGCTGGGCAACTTTGGCCCGTGGTCGTGGGGACGTCTCTATAGTCGTCGGACAAGTCGGCGGCGGGCCAACCTAGTCCCGGGGTCGTGGAGACGACCCTATAGTCGTCGGACATGACGGTGGCGGGGCAATCTAGTCCGGGGGTCGTGGGGACGATCCTGTAGTCGTCGGACATGTCGGCGGCTGGCCAACCTAGTCCCGGGGTCGTGGGGACGACCCTATAGTCGTCGGACAAGTCGGCGGCGGGCCACCCTAGTCCCGGGGTCGTGGGGACGACCCTATAGCCGTCGGACATGATGGTGGGGGGCCAATCTAGTCCCGGGGTCGTGGAGACGACCCTATAGTCGTTGGACAAGTCGGCGGCGGGCCAACCTAGTCCTGGGGTCGTGGGGCGACCCTATAGTCGTCGGACATGACGGTGGCGGGCCAATCTAGTCCCGGGGTCGTGGGGACGAGCCTATAGTCGTCGGACATGTCGGCGTCTGACCAACTTTGGCCCGGGGTCGTGGAGACGACCCTATAGTCGTCGGGCAAGTCGGCGGCGGGCCAACCTAGTCCCGGGGACGTGGGGACGACCCTGTAGTCGTCGGACAAGTCGGCGGCGGGCCAAACTGGTCCCGGGGTCGCGAGGACGACACTGTAGTCGTCGGACATGTCGGCGGCTGGGCAACTTTGGCCCGTGGTCGTGGGGACGTCTCTATAGTCGTCGGACAAGTCGGCGGCGGGCCAACCTAGTCCCGGGGTCGTGGGGACGACCCTATAGTCGTCGGACATGATGGTGGCGGGCCAACGTACGCCCAGGGTCGTAGGGACGAACCTATAGTCGTCGGACATGACGGTGGCGGGCCAATCTAGTCCCGGGGTCGTGGGGACGACCCCATAGTCGCCGGCCATAACGATGGCGGGCCAATCTAGCCCCGGGGTCGTGGGGACGACCCTATAGACGTCGGACATGTCGGCGGCTGGCCAACCTAGTCCCGGGGTCGTGGGGACGACCCTATAGTCGTCGGACATGTCGGCGGCTGGCCAGCCTAGTTGCGGGATCGTGGGGACGACCCTATAGTCGTCGGACATGTCGGCGGCGGGCCAACGTATGCCCAGGGTCGTAGGCACGAACCTATATTCGTCGGACATGACGGTGGCGGGCCAATCTAGCCCCGGGGTCGTGGGGACGACCCTATAGACGTCGGACATGTCGGCGGCTGGCCAACCTAGTCCCGGGGTCGTGGGGACGACCCTATAGTCGTCGGACATGATGGTGGCGGGCCAACGTACGCCCAGGGTCGTAGGGACGAACCTATAGTCGTCGGACATGACGGTGGCGGGCCAATCTAGTCCCGGGGTCGTGGGGACGACCCCATAGTCGCCGGCCATAACGATGGCGGGCCAATCTAGCCCCGGGGTCGTGGGGACGACCCTATAGACGTCGGACATGTCGGCGGCTGGCCAACCTAGTCCCGGGGTCGTGGGGACGACCCTATAGTCGTCGGACATGTCGGCGGCTGGCCAGCCTAGTTGCGGGATCGTGGGGACGACCCTATAGTCGTCGGACATGTCGGCGGCGGGCCAACGTATGCCCAGGGTCGTAGGCACGAACCTATATTCGTCGGACATGACGGTGGCGGGCCAATCTAATCCCGGGATCGTGGGTACGACCCTATACTCGTCGGACATGACGGTGGCGGGCCACTCTAGTCCCGGGGTTGTGGGGACGACCTCATAGTCATCGGACAAGTCGGCGGCGGGCCAACCAAGCCCCGGGGACGTGGGGACGACCCTGTAGTCGTCGGACAAGTCGGCGGCGGGCCAACCTAGTCCCGGGGTCGTGGAGACGACCCTATAGTCGTCGGACATGACGGAGGCGGGGCAATCTACTCCTGGGTTCATGGGGACGACCCCATAGTAGTCGGACAAGTCGGCGGCGGGCCAACCTAGTCCCGTGGTCGTGGGGACAACCCTATAGTCGTCGGACATGATGGTGGCGGGCCAACCTAGTCCCGGGGTCGTGGGGACGACCCTATTGTCGTCGGACAAGTCGGCGGCGGGCCAACCTAGTCCCGGTGTCGTTGGGGCGACCCTATAGTCGTCGGACATGACGGTGGCGGGCCAGTCTAGTCCCGGGGTCGTGGGGACGACACTATAGTCGTCGGACATGTCGGTGGCGGGTCAATCTATTCCGGGGGCCGTGGGGACGACCCTATAGTCGTCGGACATGTCGGTGGCGGGCCAATCTAGCCCCGGGGTCGTGGGGACGACCCCATAGTCGTCGGGCATGTCGGCGGCTGGCCAACCTAGTCCCGGGGTCGTGGGGACGACCCTATAGTCTTCGGACATGCCGGCGGCTGGGCAACTTTGGCCCGTGGTCGTGGGGACGACCCTATAGTCGTCGGGCAAGTCGGTGGATGGCCAACCTAGTCCCGGGATCGTGGGGACGACCCTATAGTCGTCGGACATGTCGGCGGCTGGCCAACCTAGTCCCGGGGTGGTAGGGACGACCCTATAGTCGTCCGACAAGTCGGCGGCGGACCAACCTAGTCCCGTGGTCGTGGGGACGACCGTATAGTCGTCGGACATGTCGGCGGCTGGCCAACCTAGTCCCGGGGTCGTGGGGACGACCCTATAGTCGTCGGACATGACGGTGGCGGGGCAATCTACTCCTGGGGTTGTGGGGACGACCCCATAGTCGTCGGACAAGTCGGCGGCGGGCCAACCTAGTCCCGGGGTCGTGGGGACGACCCTATAGTCGTCGGACATGTCGGCGGCTGGCCAGCCTAGTCGCGGGATCGTGGGGACGACCCTGTAGTCGTCGGACAAGTCGGCGGCGGGCCGACATAGTCCCGGGGTCGTGGGGACGACCCTATAGTCGTCGGACAAGTCGGCGGCGGGCCAACCTAGTCCCGGGGTCGTGGGGACGACCCTATAGTCGTCGGACATGTCGGCGGCTGGCCAACCTAGTCCCGGGGTCGTGGGGACGACCCTGTAGTCGTCGGACAAGTCGGCGGCGGGCCGACATAGTCCCGGGGTCGTGGGGACGACCCTATAGTCGTCGGACAAGTCGGCGGCGGGCCAACCTAGTCCCGGGGTTGTGGGGCGACCCTATAGTCGTCGGACATGACGGTGGCGGGCCAATCTAGTCCCGGGGTCGTGGGGACGAGCCTATAGTCGTCGGACAACTCGGCGGCGGGCCAACCTAGTCCCGGGGTGGTAGGGACGACCCTATAGTCGTCGGACAAGTCGGCGGCGGGCCAACCTAGTCCCGGGGTCGTGGGGACGGCCCTATAATCGTCGGACAAGTCGGCGGCGGGCCACCCTAGTCCCGGGGTCGTGGGGACGACCCTATAGCCGTCGGACATGATGGTGGGGGGCCAATCTAGTCCCGTGGTCGTGGGGACGACCCTATAGTCGTTGGACATGTTGGCGGCTGGGCAACTTTGGCCCGTGGTCGTGGGGACGACCCTATAGTCGTCGGACATGTCGGCGGCTGGCCATCTTTGGCCCGTGGTCATGTGGACGACCCTATAGTCGTCGGACAACTCGGCGGCGGGCCAACCTAGTCCCGGGGTCGTGGAGACGACCCTATAGTCGTCGGACATGACGGAGGCGGGGCAATCTACTCCTGGGTTCATGGGGACGACCCCATAGTAGTCGGACAAGTCGGCGGCGGGCCAACCTAGTCCCGGGGTCGTGGGGACAACCCTATAGTCGTCGGACATGATGGTGGCGGGCCAACCTAGTCCCGGGGTCGTGGGGACGACCCTATTGTCGTCGGACAAGTCGGCGGCGGGCCAACCTAGTCCCGGTGTCGTTGGGGCGACCCTATAGTCGTCGGACATGACGGTGGCGGGCCAGTCTAGTCCCGGGGTCGTGGGGACGACACTATAGTCGTCGGACATGTCGGTGGCGGGTCAATCTATTCCGGGGGCCGTGGGGACGACCCTATAGTCGTCGGACATGTCGGTGGCGGGCCAATCTAGCCCCGGGGTCGTGGGGACGACCCCATAGTCGTCGGGCATGTCGGCGGCTGGCCAACCTAGTCCCGGGGTCGTAGGGACGACCCTATAGTCGTCGGACAAGTCGGCGGCGGGCCAACCTAGTCCCGGGGTCTTGGGGACGACCCTGTAGTCGTCGGACATGACGGTGGTGGGCCAATCTATTCCCGGGGCCGTGGGAACGACCCTATAGTCGTCGGACATGACGGTGACGGGCCAATCTTGTCCCGGGGTCGTGGGGACGACCCTATAGTCTTCGGACATGCCGGCGGCTGGGCAACTTTGGCCCGTGGTCGTGGGGACGACCCTATAGTCGTCGGGCAAGTCGGTGGATGGCCAACCTAGTCCAGGGATCGTGGGGACGACCCTATAGTCGTCGGACATGTCGGCGGCTGGCCAACCTAGTCCCGGGGTGGTAGGGACGACCCTATAGTCGTCCGACAAGTCGGCGGCGGACCAACCTAGTCCCGTGGTCGTGGGGACGACCGTATAGTCGTCGGACATGTCGGCGGCTGGCCAACCTAGTCCCGGGGTCGTGGGGACGACCCTATAGTCGTCGGACATGACGGTGGCGGGGCAATCTACTCCTGGGGTTGTGGGGACGACCCCATAGTCGTCGGACAAGTCGGCGGCGGGCCAACCTAGTCCCGGGGTCGTGGGGACGACCCTATAGTCGTCGGACATGTCGGCGGCTGGCCAGCCTAGTCGCGGGATCGTGGGGACGACCCTGTAGTCGTCGGACAAGTCGGCGGCGGGCCGACATAGTCCCGGGGTCGTGGGGACGACCCTATAGTCGTCGGACAAGTCGGCGGCGGGCCAACCTAGTCCCGGGGTCGTGGGGACGACCCTATAGTCGTCGGACATGTCGGCGGCTGGCCAACCTAGTCCCGGGGTCGTGGGGACGACCCTGTAGTCGTCGGACAAGTCGGCGGCGGGCCGACATAGTCCCGGGGTCGTGGGGACGACCCTATAGTCGTCGGACAAGTCGGCGGCGGGCCAACCTAGTCCCGGGGTCGTGGGGCGACCCTATAGTCGTCGGACATGACGGTGGCGGGCCAATCTAGTCCCGGGGTCGTGGGGACGAGCCTATAGTCGTCGGACAACTCGGCGGCGGGCCAACCTTGTCCCGGGGTCGTGGGGACGACCCTATAGTCGTCGGACATGACGGTGGCGGGCCAATCTAGTCCCGGGGTCGTGGGGACGACCCCATAGTCGTCGAACATGTCGGCGGCTGGCCAACCTAGTCCCGGGGTGGTAGGGACGACCCTATAGTCGTCGGACAAGTCGGCGGCGGGCCAACCTAGTCCCGGGGTCGTGGGGACGACCCTATAGCCGTCGGACATGATGGTGGGGGGCCAATCTAGTCCCGGGGTCGTGGGGACGACCCTATAGTCGTTGGACATGTTGGCGGCTGGGCAACTTTGGCCCGTGGTCGTCGGGACGACCCTATAGTCGTCGGACATGTCGGCGGCTGGCCAACTTTGACCCGTGGTCGTGGGGACAACCCTATAGACCTCCGAAATGATGGTGGCGGGCCAATCTAGTCCCGGTGTCATGGGGACGACCCCATAGTCGTCGGACAAGTCGGCGGCGGGTCAACCTAGTCCCGGGGTCGTGGGGACGACCCTATAGTCGTCGGACATGATGGTGGCGGGCCAACGTACGCCCAGGGTCGTAGGGACGAACCTATAGTCGTCGGACATGACGGTGGCGGGCCAATCTAGTCCCGGGGTCGTGGGGACGACCCCATAGTCGTCGGCCATAACGATGGCGGGCCAATCTAGCCCCGGGGTCGTGGGGACGACCCTATAGACGTCGGACATGTCGGCGGCTGGCCAACCTAGTCCCGGGGTCGTGGGGACGACCCTATAGTCGTCGGACATGACGGTGGCGGGCCACTCTAGTCCCGGGGTCGTGGGGACGACCCTATAGTCGTCGGACAAGTCGGCGGCGGGCCAACCTAGTCCCGTGGTCGTGGGGACGACACTATAGTCGTCGGACATGTCGGCGGCTGGGCAACTTTGGCCCGTGGTCGTGGGGACGTCTCTATAGTCGTCGGACAAGTCGGCGGCGGGCCAACCTAGTCCCGGTGTCATGGGGACGACCCCATAGTCGTCGGACAAGTCGGCGGCGGGTCAACCTAGTCCCGGGGTCGTGGGGACGACCCTATAGTCGTCGGACATGACGGTGGCGGGCCACTCTAGTCCGGGGGTCGTGGGGACGATCCTGTAGTCGTCGGACATGTCGGCGGCTGGCCAACCTAGTCCCGGGGTCGTGGGGACGACCCTATAGTCGTCGGACAAGTCGGCGGCGGGCCACCCTAGTCCCGGGGTCGTGGGGACGACCCTATAGCCGTCGGACATGATGGTGGGGGGCCAATCTAGTCCCGGGGTCGTGGAGACGACCCTATAGTCGTTGGACAAGTCGGCGGCGGGCCAACCTAGTCCTGGGGTCGTGGGGCGACCCTATAGTCGTCGGACATGACGGTGGCGGGCCAATCTAGTCCCGGGGTCGTGGGGACGAGCCTATAGTCGTCGGACATGTCGGCGTCTGACCAACTTTGGCCCGGGGTCGTGGAGACGACCCTATAGTCGTCGGGCAAGTCGGCGGCGGGCCAACCTAGTCCCGGGGACGTGGGGACGACCCTGTAGTCGTCGGACAAGTCGGCGGCGGGCCAAACTAGTCCCGGGGTCGCGAGGACGACACTGTAGTCGTCGGACATGTCGGCGGCTGGGCAACTTTGGCCCGTGGTCGTGGGGACGTCTCTATAGTCGTCGGACAAGTCGGCGGCGGGCCAACCTAGTCCCGGGGTCGTGGAGACCACCCTATAGTCGTCGGACATGACGGTGGCGGGGCAATCTAGTCCGGGGGTCGTGGGGACGATCCTGTAGTCGTCAGACATGACGGTGGTGGGCCAATCTATTCCTGGGGCCGTGGGGACGACCCTATAGTCGTCGGACATGTCGGCGGCTGGCCAACCTAGTCCCGGGGTCGTGGGGACGACCCCATAGTCGCCGGCCATAACGATGGCGGGCCAATCTAGCCCCGGGGTCGTGGGGACGACCCCATAGTCGCCGGCCATAACGATGGCGGGCCAATCTAGCCCCGGGGTCGTGGGGACGACCCTATAGACGTCGGACATGTCGGCGGCTGGCCAACCTAGTCCCGGGGTCGTGGGGACGACCCTATAGTCGTCGGACATGTCGGCGGCTGGCCAGCCTAGTCGCGGGATCGTGGGGACGACCCTATAGTCGTCGGACATGTCGGCGGCGGGCCAACGTATGCCCAGGGTCGTAGGCACGAACCTATATTCGTCGGACATGACGGTGGCGGGCCAATCTAATCCCGGGATCGTGGGTACGACCCTATACTCGTCGGACATGACGGTGGCGGGCCACTCTAGTCCCGGGGTTGTGGGGACGACCTCATAGTCATCGGACAAGTCGGCGGCGGGCCAACCAAGCCCCGGGGACGTGGGGACGACCCTGTAGTCGTCGGACAAGTCGGCGGCGGGCCAAACTAGTCCCGGGGTCGCGGGGACGACCCTGTAGTCGTCGGACAAGTCGGCGGCGGGCCAACCTAGTCCCGTGGTCGTGGGGACGACCCTATAGTCGTCGGACATGATGGTGGCGGGCCAACGTACGCCCAGGGTCGTAGGGACGAACCTATAGTCGTCGGACATGACGGTGGCGGGCCAATCTAGTCCCGGGGTCGTGGGGACGACCCCATAGTCGCCGGCCATAACGATGGCGGGCCAATCTAGCCCCGGGGTCGTGGGGACGACCCTATAGACGTCGGACATGTCGGCGGCTGGCCAACCTAGTCCCGGGGTCGTGGGGACGACCCTATAGTCGTCGGACATGTCGGCGGCTGGCCAGCCTAGTCGCGGGATCGTGGGGACGACCCTGTAGTCGTCGGACAAGTCGGCGGCGGGCCGACATAGTCCCGGGGTCGTGGGGACGACCCTATAGTCGTCGGACAAGTCGGCGGCGGGCCAACCTAGTCCCGGGGTCGTGGGGACGACCCTATAGTCGTCGGACAAGTCGGCGGCGGGTCAACCTAGTCCCGGGGTCGTGGGGACGACCCTATAGTCCTCGGACATGATGGTGGCGGGCCAACGTACGCCCAGGGTCGTAGGGACGAACCTATAGTCGTCGGACATGACGGTGGCGGGCCAATCTAGTCCCGGGGTCGTGGGGACGAGCCTATAGTCGTCGGACATGTCGGCGTCTGACCAACTTTGGCCCGGGGTCGTGGGGACGACCCTATAGTCGTTGGACATGTTGGCGGCTGGGCAACTTTGGCCCGTGGTCGTCGGGACGACCCTATAGTCGTCGGACATGTCGGCGGCTGGCCAACTTTGACCCGTGGTCGTGGGGACAACCCTATAGACCTCCGAAATGATGGTGGCGGGCCAATCTAGTCCCGGTGTCATGGGGACGACCCCATAGTCGTCGGACAAGTCGGCGGCGGGTCAACCTAGTCCCGGGGTCGTGGGGACGACCCTATAGTCGTCGGACATGATGGTGGCGGGCCAACGTACGCCCAGGGTCGTAGGGACGAACCTATAGTCGTCGGACATGACGGTGGCGGGCCAATCTAGTCCCGGGGTCGTGGGGACGACCCCATAGTCGCCGGCCATAACGATGGCGGGCCAATCTAGCCCCGGGGTCGTGGGGACGACCCTATAGACGTCGGACATGTCGGCGGCTGGCCAATCTAGCCCCGGGGTCGTGGGGACGACCCTATAGACGTCGGACATGTCGGCGGCTGGCCAGCCTAGTCGCGGGATCGTGGGGACGACCCTATAGTCGTCGGACATGTCGGCGGCGGGCCAGCCTAGTCGCGGGATCGTGGGGACGACCCTATAGTCGTCGGACATGTCGGCGGCGGGCCAACGTATGCCCAGGGTCGTAGGCACGAACCTATATTCGTCGGACATGACGGTGGCGGGCCAATCTAATCCCGGGATCGTGGGTACGACCCTATACTCGTCGGACATGACGGTGGCGGGCCACTCTAGTCCCGGGGTTGTGGGGACGACCTCATAGTCATCGGACAAGTCGGCGGCGGGCCAACCAAGCCCCGGGGACGTGGGGACGACCCTGTAGTCGTCGGACAAGTCGGCGGCGGGCCAAACTAGTCCCGGGGTCGCGGGGACGACCCTGTAGTCGTCGGACAAGTCGGCGGCGGGCCAACCTAGTCCCGTGGTCGTGGGGACGACCCTATAGTCGTCGGACATGATGGTGGCGGGCCAACGTACGCCCAGGGTCGTAGGGACGAACCTATAGTCGTCGGACATGACGGTGGCGGGCCAATCTAGTCCCGGGGTCGTGGGGACGACCCCATAGTCGCCGGCCATAACGATGGCGGGCCAATCTAGCCCCGGGGTCGTGGGGACGACCCTATAGACGTCGGACATGTCGGCGGCTGGCCAACCTAGTCCCGGGGTCGTGGGGACGACCCTATAGTCGTCGGACATGTCGGCGGCTGGCCAGCCTAGTCGCGGGATCGTGGGGACGACCCTGTAGTCGTCGGACAAGTCGGCGGCGGGCCGACATAGTCCCGGGGTCGTGGGGACGACCCTATAGTCGTCGGACAAGTCGGCGGCGGGCCAACCTAGTCCCGGGGTCGTGGGGACGACCCTATAGTCGTCGGACAAGTCGGCGGCGGGTCAACCTAGTCCCGGGGTCGTGGGGACGACCCTATAGTCCTCGGACATGATGGTGGCGGGCCAACGTACGCCCAGGGTCGTAGGGACGAACCTATAGTCGTCGGACATGACGGTGGCGGGCCAATCTAGTCCCGGGGTCGTGGGGACGAGCCTATAGTCGTCGGACATGTCGGCGTCTGACCAACTTTGGCCCGGGGTCGTGGGGACGACCCTATAGTCGTTGGACATGTTGGCGGCTGGGCAACTTTGGCCCGTGGTCGTCGGGACGACCCTATAGTCGTCGGACATGTCGGCGGCTGGCCAACTTTGACCCGTGGTCGTGGGGACAACCCTATAGACCTCCGAAATGATGGTGGCGGGCCAATCTAGTCCCGGTGTCATGGGGACGACCCCATAGTCGTCGGACAAGTCGGCGGCGGGTCAACCTAGTCCCGGGGTCGTGGGGACGACCCTATAGTCGTCGGACATGATGGTGGCGGGCCAACGTACGCCCAGGGTCGTAGGGACGAACCTATAGTCGTCGGACATGACGGTGGCGGGCCAATCTAGTCCCGGGGTCGTGGGGACGACCCCATAGTCGCCGGCCATAACGATGGCGGGCCAATCTAGCCCCGGGGTCGTGGGGACGACCCTATAGACGTCGGACATGTCGGCGGCTGGCCAACCTAGTCCCGGGGTCGTGGGGACGACCCTATAGTCGTCGGACATGTCGGCGGCTGGCCAGCCTAGTCGCGGGATCGTGGGGACGACCCTATAGTCGTCGGACATGTCGGCGGCGGGCCAACGTATGCCCAGGGTCGTAGGCACGAACCTATATTCGTCGGACATGACGGTGGCGGGCCAATCTAATCCCGGGATCGTGGGTACGACCCTATACTCGTCGGACATGACGGTGGCGGGCCACTCTAGTCCCGGGGTTGTGGGGACGACCTCATAGTCATCGGACAAGTCGGCGGCGGGCCAACCAAGCCCCGGGGACGTGGGGACGACCCTGTAGTCGTCGGACAAGTCGGCGGCGGGCCAAACTAGTCCCGGGGTCGCGGGGACGACCCTGTAGTCGTCGGACAAGTCGGCGGCGGGCCAACCTAGTCCCGTGGTCGTGGGGACGACCCTATAGTCGTCGGACATGTCGGCGGCTGGGCAACTTTGGCCCGTGGTCGTGGGGACGTCTCTATAGACGTCGGACAAGTCGGCGGCGGGCCAACCTAGTCCCGGGGTCGTGGAGACGACCCTATAGTCGTCGGACATGACGGTGGCGGGGCAATCTAGTCCGGGGGTCGTGGGGACGATCCTGTAGTCGTCGGACATGACGGTGGTGGGCCAATCTATTCCTGGGGCCGTGGGGACGACCCTATAGTCGTCGGACAAGTCGGCGGCGGGCCAACCTAGTCCCGTGGTCGTGGGGACGGCCCTATAATCGTCGGACAAGTCGGCGGCGGGCCACCCTAGTCCCGGGGTCGTGGGGACGACCCTATAGCCGTCGGACATGATGGTGGGGGGCCAATCTAGTCCCGGGGTCGTGGAGACGACCCTATAGTCGTCGGACAAGTCGGCGGCGGGCCAACCTAGTCCTGGGGTCGTGGGGCGACCCTATAGTCGTCGGACATGACGGTGGCGGGCCAATCTAGTCCCGGGGTCGTGGGGACGAGCCTATAGTCGTCGGACATGTCGGCGGCTGACCAACTTTGGCCCGGGGTCGTGGAGACGACCCTATAGTCGTCGGACAAGTCGGCGGCGGGCCAACCTAGTCCCGGGGACGTGGGGACGACCCTGTAGTCGTCGGATAAGTCGGCGGCGGGCCAAACTAGTCCCGGGGTCGCGGGGACGACACTGTAGTCGTCGGACATGACGGTGGCGGGGCAATCTAGTCCGGGGGTCGTGGGGACGATCCTGTAGTCGTCAGACATGACGGTGGTGGGCCAATCTATTCCTGGGGCCGTGGGGACGACCCTATAGTCGTCGGACATGTCGGCGGCTGGCCAACCTAGTCCCGGGATCGTGGGGACGACGGCGGACATGTCGGCGGCGGGCCAACGTATGCCCAGGGTCGTAGGGACGAACCCATAGTCGTCGGACATGACGGTGGCGGGCCAATCTACTCCCGGGCTCGTGGGGACGACCCTATAGTCGTCGGACATGACGGTGGCGGGCCAATCTAGTCCCGGAGTCGTGGGGACGACCCCATAGTCGTCGAACATGTCGGCGGCTGGGCAACTTTGGCCCGTGGTCTTGGGGACGACCCTATAGTCGTCGGACAAGTCGGCGGCGGGCCAACCTACTCCCGGGGTCGTGGGGACGACCCTATAGTCGTTGGACAAGTCGGCGGCGGGCCAACCTAGTCCCGTGGTCGTGGGGACGACCCTATAGTCGTCGGACATGTCGGGGGCTGGGCAACTTTGGCCCGTGGTCGTGGGGACGTCTCTATAGTCGTCGGACAAGTCGGCGGCGGGCCAACCTAGTCCCGGGGTCGTGGAGACGACCCTATAGTCGTCGGACATGACGGTGGCGGGGCAATCTAGTCCGGGGGTCGTGGCGACGATCCTGTAGTCGACGGACATGACGGTGGTGGGCCAATCTATTCCTGGGGCCGTGGGGACGACCCTATAGTCGTCGGACAAGTCGGCGGCGGGCCAACCTAGTCCCGGGGTCGTGGGGCGACCCTATAGTCGTCGGACATGACGGTGGCGGGCCAATCTAGTCCCGGGGTCGTGGGGACGAGCCTATAGTCGTCGGACATGTCGGCGGCAGGCCAACCTAGTCCCGTGGTCGTGGGGACGACCCTATAGTCGTCGGACAAGTCGGCGGCGGGCCAACCTAGTCCTGGGGTCGTGGGGCGACCCTATAGTCGTCGGACATGACGGTGGCGGGCCAATCTAGTCCCGGGGTCGTGGGGACGAGCCTATAGTCGTCGGACATGTCGGCGGCTGGCCAACCTAGTCCCGGGGTCGCGGGGACGACACTGTAGTCGTCGGACATGACGGTGGCGGGGCAATCTAGTCCGGGGGTCGTGGGGACGATCCTGTAGTCGTCAGACATGACGGTGGTGGGCCAATCTATTCCTGGGGCCGTGGGGACGACCCTATAGTCGTCGGACATGTCGGCGGCTGGCCAACCTAGTCCCGGGATCGTGGGGACGACGGCGGACATGTCGGCGGCGGGCCAACGTATGCCCAGGGTCGTAGGGACGAACCCATAGTCGTCGGACATGACGGTGGCGGGCCAATCTACTCCCGGGCTCGTGGGGACGACCCTATAGTCGTCGGACATGACGGTGGCGGGCCAATCTAGTCCCGGAGTCGTGGGGACGACCCCATAGTCGTCGAACATGTCGGCGGCTGGGCAACTTTGGCCCGTGGTCTTGGGGACGACCCTATAGTCGTCGGACAAGTCGGCGGCGGGCCAACCTACTCCCGGGGTCGTGGGGACGACCCTATAGTCGTTGGACAAGTCGGCGGCGGGCCAACCTAGTCCCGTGGTCGTGGGGACGACCCTATAGTCGTCGGACATGTCGGGGGCTGGGCAACTTTGGCCCGTGGTCGTGGGGACGTCTCTATAGTCGTCGGACAAGTCGGCGGCGGGCCAACCTAGTCCCGGGGTCGTGGAGACGACCCTATAGTCGTCGGACATGACGGTGGCGGGGCAATCTAGTCCGGGGGTCGTGGCGACGATCCTGTAGTCGACGGACATGACGGTGGTGGGCCAATCTATTCCTGGGGCCGTGGGGACGACCCTATAGTCGTCGGACAAGTCGGCGGCGGGCCAACCTAGTCCCGGGGTCGTGGGGCGACCCTATAGTCGTCGGACATGACGGTGGCGGGCCAATCTAGTCCCGGGGTCGTGGGGACGAGCCTATAGTCGTCGGACATGTCGGCGGCTGACCAACTTTGGCCCGGGGTCGTGGAGACGACCCTATAGTCGTCGGACAAGTCGGCGGCGGGCCAACCTAGTCCCGGGGACGTGGGGACGACCCTGTAGTCGTCGGACAAGTCGGCGGCGGGCCAACCTAGTCCCGGGGTCGTGGAGAGGCCCCTATAGTCGTCGGACATGACGGTGGCGGGGCAATCTAGTCCGGGGGTCGTGGGGACGATCCTGTAGTCGTCGGACATGACGGTGGTGGGCCAATCTATTCCTGGGGCCGTGGGGACGACCCTATAGTCGTCGGACATGTCGGCGGCTGGCCAACCTAGTCCCGGGATCGTGGGGACGCCTCTATAGTCGTCGGACAAGTCGGCGGCGGGCCAACCTAGTCCCTGGGTCGTGGGGCGACCCTATAGTCGTCGGACATGTCGGTGGCGGGCCAATCTAGTCCCGGGGTCGTGGGGACGACCCTGTAGTCGTCGGACAAGTCGGCGGCGGGCCGACATAGTCCCGGGGTCGTGGGGACGACCCTATAGTCGTCGGACAAGTCGGCGGCGGGCCAACCTAGTCCCGGGGTGTGGGGCAACCCTATAGTCGTCGGACAAGTCGGCGGCGGGCCAACCTAGTCCCGGGGTCGTGGGGACGGCCCTATAATCGTCGGACAAGTCGGCGGCGGGCCACCCTAGTCCCGGGGTCGTGGGGACGACCCTATAGCCGTCGGACATGATGGTGGGGGGCCAATCTAGTCCCGGGGTCGTGGGGACGACCCTATAGTCGTTGGACATGTTGGCGGCTGGGCAACTTTGGCCCGTGGTCGTCGGGACGACCCTATAGTCGTCGGACATGTCGGCGGCTGGCCAACTTTGGCCCGTGGTCGTGGGGGCAACCCTATAGACCTCCGAAATGATGGTGGCGGGCCAATCTAGTCTCGGGGTCGTGGGGACGACCCTATAGTCATCGGACAAGTCGGCGGCGGGCTAACCTAGTCCCGGGGTCGTGGGGACGACCCAATAGTCGTCGGACAAGTGGGCGGCGGGCCAACATAGTCCCGGGGTCGTGGGGACGACCCTATAGTCGCCGGACAAGTCGGCGGCGGGCCAACCTAGTCCCGGGGTCGTGGGGCGACCCTATAGTCGTCGGACATGACGGTGGCGGGCCAATCTAGTCCCGGGGTCGTGGGGACGAGCCTATAGTCGTCGGACATGTCGGCGGCTGACCAACTTTGGCCCGGGGTCGTGGAGACGACCCTATAGTCGTCGGACAAGTCGGCGGCGGGCCAACCTAGTCCCGGGGACGTGGGGACGACCCTGTAGTCGTCGGACAAGTCGGCGGCGGGCCAAACTAGTCCCGGGGTCGCGGGGACGACCCTGTAGTCGTCGGACATGTCGGCGGCTGGGCAACTTTGGCCCGTGGTCGTGGGGACGTCTCTATAGTCGTCGGACAAGTCGGCGGCGGGCCAACCTAGCCCCGGGGTCGTGGAGAGGCCCCTATAGTCGTCGGACATGACGGTGGCGGGGCAATCTAGTCCGGGGGTCGTGGGGACGATCCTGTAGTCGTCGGACATGACGGTGGTGGGCCAATCTATTCCTGGGGCCGTGGGGACGACCCTATAGTCGTCGGACATGTCGGCGGCTGGCCAACCTAGTCCCGGGATCGTGGGGACGCCTCTATAGTCGTCGGACAAGTCGGCGGCGGGCCAACCTAGTCCCTGGGTCGTGGGGCGACCCTATAGTCGTCGGACATGTCGGTGGCGGGCCAATCTACTCCCGGGGTCGTGGGGACGACCCTGTAGTCGTCGGACAAGTCGGCGGCGGGCCGACATAGTCCCGGGGTCGTGGGGACGACCCTATAGTCGTCGGACAAGTCGGCGGCGGGCCAACCTAGTCCCGGGGTGTGGGGCAACCCTATAGTCGTCGGACATGACGGTGGCGGGCCAATCTAGTCCCGGGGTCGTGGGGACGAGCCTATAGTCGTCGGACATGTCGGCGGCTGACCAACTTTGGCCCGGGGTCGTGGGGACGACCCTATAGTCGTCGGACATGACGGTGGCGGGCCAATCTAGTCCCGGGCTCGTGGGGACGACCCTATAGTCGTCGGATATGACGGTGGCGGGCCAATCTAGTCCCGGGGTCGTGGGGACGACCCTATAGTCGTCGGACAAGTCAGCGGCGGGCCAACCTAGTCCCGGTGTCGTGGGGACGACCCTATAGTCGTCGGACATGACGGTGGCGGGACAATCCTGCCCCGGGGTCGTGGGGACGACCCTATAGTCGTCGGACATGACGGTGGCGGGCCAATCTAATCCCGGGCTCGTGGGGACGACGCTATAGTCGTCGGACATGACGGTGGCGGGCCAATCTAGTCCCGGGGTCGTGGGGACGACCCCATAGTCGTCGAACATGTCGGCGGCTGGCCAACCTAGTCCCGGGGTCGTGGGGACGACCCTATAGTCGTCGGACATGACGGTGGCGGGCCAATCTAGTCCCGGGCTCGTGGGGACGACCCTATAGTCGTCGGACATGACGGTGGCGGGCCAATCTAGTCCCGGGGTCGTGGGGACGACCCTATAGTCGTCGGACAAGTCAGCGGCGGGCCAACCTAGACCCGGTGTCGTGGGGACGACCCTATAGTCGTCGGACATGACGGTGGCGGGCCAATCTAGCCCCGGGGTCGTGGGGACGACCCTATAGCCGTCGGACATGATGGTGGGGGGCCAATCTAGTCCCGGGGTCGTGGGGACGACCCTATAGTCGTTGGACATGTTGGCGGCTGGGCAACTTTGGCCCGTGGTCGTCGGGACGACCCTATAGTCGTCGGACATGTCGGCGGCTGGCCAACTTTGGCCCGTGGTCGTGGGGGCAACCCTATAGACCTCCGAAATGATGGTGGCGGGCCAATCTAGTCTCGGGGTCGTGGGGACGACCCTATAGTCATCGGACAAGTCGGCGGCGGGCTAACCTAGTCCCGGGGTCGTGGGGACGACCCTATAGTCGTCGGACAAGTGGGCGGCGGGTCAACATAGTCCCGGGGTCGTGGGGACGACCCTATAGTCGCCGGACAAGTCGGCGGCGGGCCAACCTAGTCCCGGGGTCGTGGGGCGACCCTATAGTCGTCGGACATGACGGTGGCGGGCCAATCTAGTCCCGGGGTCGTGGGGACGAGCCTATAGTCGTCGGACATGTCGGCGGCTGACCAACTTTGGCCCGGGGTCGTGGGGACGACCCTATAGTCGTCGGACATGACGGTGGCGGGCCAATCTAGTCCCGGGCTCGTGGGGACGACCCTATAGTCGTCGGACATGACGGTGGCGGGCCAATCTAGTCCCGGGGTCGTGGGGACGACCCTATAGTCGTCGGACAAGTCAGCGGCGGGCCAACCTAGTCCCGGTGTCGTGGGGTCGACCCTATAGTCGTCGGACATGACGGTGGCGGGACAATCTAGCCCCGGGGTCGTGGGGACGACCCTATAGTCGTCGGACAAGTCAGCGGCGGGCCAACCTAGTCCCGGTGTCGTGGGGACGACCCTATAGTCGTCGGACATGATCGTGGCGGGCCAATCTAGTCCCGGGGTCGTGGGGACGACCCTATAGTCGTCGGACATGACGGTGGCGGGTCAATCTATTCCGGGGGTCGTGGGGACGACCCTATAGTCGTCGGACAAGTCGGCGGCGGGCCAATCTAGTCCGGGGGTCGTGGGGCGACCCTATAGTCGTCGGACATGACGGTGGCGGGCCAATCTAGTCCTTGGGTCGTGGGGACGAGCCTATAGTCGTCGGACATATCGGCGGCTGACCAACTTTGGCCCGGGGTCGTGGAGACGACCCTATAGTCGTCGGACAAGTCGGCGGCGGGCCAACCTAGTCCCGGGGACGTGGGGACGACCCTGTAGTCGTCGGACACGACGGAGGCGGGGCAATCTACTCCTGGGGTCATGGGGACGACCCCATAGTAGTCGGACAAGTCGGCGGCGGGCCAACCTAGTCCCGGGTCGTGGGGACAATCCTATAGTCGTCGGACATGACGGTGGCGGGCCAATCTAGTCCCGGGGTCGTGGGGACGAGCCTATAGTCGTCGGACATGTCGGCGGCTGACCAACTTTGGCCCGGGGTCGTGGAGACGACCCTATAGTCGTCGGACATGTCGGCGGCTGGGCAACTTTGGCCCGTGGTCGTGGGGACGACCCTATAGTCGTCGGACAACTCGGCGGCGAGCCAACCTAGTCCCGGGGTCGTGGAGACGACCCTATAGTCGTCGGACACGACGGAGGCGGGGCAATCTACTCCTGGGGTCATGGGGACGACCCCATAGTAGTCGGACAAGTCGGCGGCGGGCCAACCTAGTCCCGGGGTCGTGGGGACAACCCTATAGTCGTCGGACATGATGGTGGCGGGCCAACCTAGTCCCGGGGTCGTGGGGACGACCCTATAGTCGTCGGACAAGTCGGCGGCGGGCCAACCTAGTCCCAGGGTCGTGGGACGACCCTATAGTCGTCGGGCAAGTCGGTGGCTGGCCAACCTAGTCCCGGGATCGTGGGGACGACCCTATAGTGGTCGGACATGTCGGCGGCGGGCCAACGTACGCCCAGGGTCGTAGGGACGACCCTATAGTCGTCGGACATGTCGGCGGCGGGCCAACGTACGCCCAGGGTCGTAGGGACGACCCTATAGTCGTCGGACATGTCGGCGGCGGGCCAACGTACGCCCAGGGTCGTAGGGACGAACCTATAGTCGTCGGACATGACGGTGGCGGGCCAATCTAGCCCCGGGGTCGTGGGACGACCCCATAGTCGTCGGACATAACGATGGCGGGCCAATCTAGCCCCGGGGTCGTGGGGACGACCCTATAGTCGTCGGACAAGTTGGCGGCGGGCCAACCTAGTCCCGGGGTCGTGGGGCGACCCTATAGTCGTTGGACATGACGGTGGCGGGCCAATCTAGTCCCGGGGTTATGGGGACGACCCCATAGTAGTCGGACAAGTCGGCGGCGGGCCAATCTAGTCCCGGGGTCGTGGAGACGACCCTATAGTCGTCGGACATGACGGTGGCGGGCCAATCTAGTCCCGGGCTCGTGGGGACGACCCTATAGTCGTCGGACATGTCGGCGGCTGACCAACTTTGGCCCGGGGTCGTGGAGACGACCCTATAGTCGTCGGACAAGTCGGCGGCGGGCCAACCTAGTCCCGGGGACGTGGGGACGACCCTGTAGTCGTCGGACACGACGGAGGCGGGGCAATCTACTCCTGGGGTCATGGGGACGACCCCATAGTAGTCGGACAAGTCGGCGGCGGGCCAACCTAGTCCCGGGTCGTGGGGACAATCCTATAGTCGTCGGACATGACGGTGGCGGGCCAATCTAGTCCCGGGGTCGTGGGGACGAGCCTATAGTCGTCGGACATGTCGGCGGCTGACCAACTTTGGCCCGGGGTCGTGGAGACGACCCTATAGTCGTCGGACATGTCGGCGGCTGGGCAACTTTGGCCCGTGGTCGTGGGGACGACCCTATAGTCGTCGGACAACTCGGCGGCGAGCCAACCTAGTCCCGGGGTCGTGGAGACGACCCTATAGTCGTCGGACACGACGGAGGCGGGGCAATCTACTCCTGGGGTCATGGGGACGACCCCATAGTAGTCGGACAAGTCGGCGGCGGGCCAACCTAGTCCCGGGGTCGTGGGGACAACCCTATAGTCGTCGGACATGATGGTGGCGGGCCAACCTAGTCCCGGGGTCGTGGGGACGACCCTATAGTCGTCGGACAAGTCGGCGGCGGGCCAACCTAGTCCCAGGGTCGTGGGACGACCCTATAGTCGTCGGGCAAGTCGGTGGCTGGCCAACCTAGTCCCGGGATCGTGGGGACGACCCTATAGTGGTCGGACATGTCGGCGGCGGGCCAACGTACGCCCAGGGTCGTAGGGACGACCCTATAGTCGTCGGACATGTCGGCGGCGGGCCAACGTACGCCCAGGGTCGTAGGGACGACCCTATAGTCGTCGGACATGTCGGCGGCGGGCCAACGTACGCCCAGGGTCGTAGGTACGAACCTATAGTCGTCGGACATGACGGTGGCGGGCCAATCTAGCCCCGGGGTCGTGGGACGACCCCATAGTCGTCGGACATAACGATGGCGGGCCAATCTAGCCCCGGGGTCGTGGGGACGACCCTATAGTCGTCGGACAAGTTGGCGGCGGGCCAACCTAGTCCCGGGGTCGTGGGGCGACCCTATAGTCGTTGGACATGACGGTGGCGGGCCAATCTAGTCCCGGGGTTATGGGGACGACCCCATAGTAGTCGGACAAGTCGGCGGCGGGCCAATCTAGTCCCGGGGTCGTGGAGACGACCCTATAGTCGTCGGACATGACGGTGGCGGGCCAATCTAGTCCCGGGCTCGTGGGGACGACCCTATAGTCGTCGGACATGATGGTGGCGGGCCAACCTAGTCCCGGGGTCGTGGGGACGACCCTATAGTCGTCGGACAACTCGGCGGCGGGCCAACCTAGTCCCGGGGTCGTGGAGACGACCCTATAGTCGTCGGACATGACGGAGGCGGGGCAATCTACTCCTGGGTTCATGGGGACGACCCCATAGTAGTCGGACAAGTCGGCGGCGGGCCAACCTAGTCCCGGGGTCGTGGGGACAACCCTATAGTCGTCGGACATGATGGTGGCGGGCCAACCTAGTCCCGGGGTCGTGGGGACGACCCTATTGTCGTCGGACAAGTCGGCGGCGGGCCAACCTAGTCCCGGTGTCGTTGGGGCGACCCTATAGTCGTCGGACATGACGGTGGCGGGCCAGTCTAGTCCCGGGGTCGTGGGGACGACACTATAGTCGTCGGACATGTCGGTGGCGGGTCAATCTATTCCGGGGGCCGTGGGGACGACCCTATAGTCGTCGGACATGTCGGTGGCGGGCCAATCTAGCCCCGGGGTCGTGGGGACGACCCCATAGTCGTCGGGCATGTCGGCGGCTGGCCAACCTAGTCCCGGGGTCGTAGGGACGACCCTATAGTCGTCGGACAAGTCGGCGGCGGGCCAACCTAGTCCCGGGGTCTTGGGGACGACCCTGTAGTCGTCGGACATGACGGTGGTGGGCCAATCTATTCCCGGGGCCGTGGGAACGACCCTATAGTCGTCGGACATGACGGTGACGGGCCAATCTTGTCCCGGGGTCGTGGGGACGACCCTATAGTCTTCGGACATGCCGGCGGCTGGGCAACTTTGGCCCGTGGTCGTGGGGACGACCCTATAGTCGTCGGGCAAGTCGGTGGATGGCCAACCTAGTCCCGGGATCGTGGGGACGACCCTATAGTCGTCGGACATGTCGGCGGCTGGCCAACCTAGTCCCGGGGTGGTAGGGACGACCCTATAGTCGTCCGACAAGTCGGCGGCGGACCAACCTAGTCCCGTGGTCGTGGGGACGACCGTATAGTCGTCGGACATGTCGGCGGCTGGCCAACCTAGTCCCGGGGTCGTGGGGACGACCCTATAGTCGTCGGACATGACGGTGGCGGGGCAATCTACTCCTGGGGTTGTGGGGACGACCCCATAGTCGTCGGACAAGTCGGCGGCGGGCCAACCTAGTCCCGGGGTCGTGGGGACGACCCTATAGTCGTCGGACATGTCGGCGGCTGGCCAGCCTAGTCGCGGGATCGTGGGGACGACCCTGTAGTCGTCGGACAAGTCGGCGGCGGGCCGACATAGTCCCGGGGTCGTGGGGACGACCCTATAGTCGTCGGACAAGTCGGCGGCGGGCCAACCTAGTCCCGGGGTCGTGGGGACGACCCTATAGTCGTCGGACATGTCGGCGGCTGGCCAACCTAGTCCCGGGGTCGTGGGGACGACCCTGTAGTCGTCGGACAAGTCGGCGGCGGGCCGACATAGTCCCGGGGTCGTGAGGACGACCCTATAGTCGTCGGACAAGTCGGCGGCGGGCCAACCTAGTCCCGGGGTTGTGGGGCGACCCTATAGTCGTCGGACATGACGGTGGCGGGCCAATCTAGTCCCGGGGTCGTGGGGACGAGCCTATAGTCGTCGGACAACTCGGCGGCGGGCCAACCTAGTCCCGGGGTCGTGGGGACGACCCTATAGTCGTCGGACATGACGGTGGCGGGCCAATCTAGTCCCGGGGTCGTGGGGACGACCCCATAGTCGTCGAACATGTCGGCGGCTGGCCAACCTAGTCCCGGGGTGGTAGGGACGACCCTATAGTCGTCGGACAAGTCGGCGGCGGGCCAACCTAGTCCCGGGGTCGTGGAGACGACCCTATAGTCGTCGGACATGACGGAGGCGGGGCAATCTACTCCTGGGGTCGTAGGGACGACCCTATAGTCGTCGGACAAGTCGGCGGCGGGCCAACCTAGTCCCGGTGTCGTGGGGACGACCCTATAGTCGTCGGACATGACGGTGGCGGGCCAGTCTAGTCCCGGGGTCGTGGGGACGACCCTATAGTCGTCGGACATGACGGTGGCGGGCCAGTCTAGTCCCGGGGTCGTGGGGACGACCCTATAGTCGTCGGACATGTCGGTGGCGGGTCAATCTATTCCGGGGGTCGTGGGGACGACCCTATAGTCGTCGGACATGACGGTGGCGGGCCAATCTAGTCCCGGGCTCGTGGGGACGACCCTATAGTCGTCGGACATGACGGTGGCGGGCCAATCTATTCCCGTGGTCGTGGGGACGACCCTATAGTCGTCGGACATGTCGGCGGCTGGCCATCTTTGGCCCGTGGTCATGTGGACGACCCTATAGTCGTCGGACAACTCGGCGGCGGGCCAACCTAGTCCCGGGGTCGTGGAGACGACCCTATAGTCGTCGGACATGACGGAGGCGGGGCAATCTACTCCTGGGTTCATGGGGACGACCCCATAGTAGTCGGACAAGTCGGCGGCGGGCCAACCTAGTCCCGGGGTCGTGGGGACAACCCTATAGTCGTCGGACATGATGGTGGCGGGCCAACCTAGTCCCGGGGTCGTGGGGACGACCCTATTGTCGTCGGACAAGTCGGCGGCGGGCCAACCTAGTCCCGGTGTCGTTGGGGCGACCCTATAGTCGTCGGACATGACGGTGGCGGGCCAGTCTAGTCCCGGGGTCGTGGGGACGACACTATAGTCGTCGGACATGTCGGTGGCGGGTCAATCTATTCCGGGGGCCGTGGGGACGACCCTATAGTCGTCGGACATGTCGGTGGCGGGCCAATCTAGCCCCGGGGTCGTGGGGACGACCCCATAGTCGTCGGGCATGTCGGCGGCTGGCCAACCTAGTCCCGGGGTCGTAGGGACGACCCTATAGTCGTCGGACAAGTCGGCGGCAGGCCAACCTAGTCCCGGGGTCTTGGGGACGACCCTGTAGTCGTCGGACATGACGGTGGTGGGCCAATCTATTCCCGGGGCCGTGGGAACGACCCTATAGTCGTCGGACATGACGGTGACGGGCCAATCTTGTCCCGGGGTCGTGGGGACGACCCTATAGTCTTCGGACATGCCGGCGGCTGGGCAACTTTGGCCCGTGGTCGTGGGGACGACCCTATAGTCGTCGGGCAAGTCGGTGGATGGCCAACCTAGTCCAGGGATCGTGGGGACGACCCTATAGTCGTCGGACATGTCGGCGGCTGGCCAACCTAGTCCCGGGGTGGTAGGGACGACCCTATAGTCGTCCGACAAGTCGGCGGCGGACCAACCTAGTCCCGTGGTCGTGGGGACGACCGTATAGTCGTCGGACATGTCGGCGGCTGGCCAACCTAGTCCCGGGGTCGTGGGGACGACCCTATAGTCGTCGGACATGACGGTGGCGGGGCAATCTACTCCTGGGGTTGTGGGGACGACCCCATAGTCGTCGGACAAGTCGGCGGCGGACCAACCTAGTCCCGGGGTCGTGGGGACGACCCTATAGTCGTCGGACATGTCGGCGGCTGGCCAGCCTAGTCGCGGGATCGTGGGGACGACCCTGTAGTCGTCGGACAAGTCGGCGGCGGGCCGACATAGTCCCGGGGTCGTGGGGACGACCCTATAGTCGTCGGACAAGTCGGCGGCGGGCCAACCTAGTCCCGGGGTCGTGGGGACGACCCTGTAGTCGTCGGACAAGTCGGCGGCGGGCCGACATAGTCCCGGGGTCGTGGGGACGACCCTATAGTCGTCGGACAAGTCGGCGGCGGGCCAACCTAGTCCCGGGGTCGTGGGGACGACCCTATAGTCGTCGGACATGTCGGCGGCTGGCCAACCTAGTCCCGGGGTCGTGGGGACGACCCTGTAGTCGTCGGACAAGTCGGCGGCGGGCCGACATAGTCCCGGGGTCGTGGGGACGACCCTATAGTCGTCGGACATGTCGGCGGCTGGCCAGCCTAGTTGCGGGATCGTGGGGACGACCCTATAGTCGTCGGACATGTCGGCGGCGGGCCAACGTATGCCCAGGGTCGTAGGCACGAACCTATATTCGTCGGACATGACGGTGGCGGGCCAATCTAATCCCGGGATCGTGGGTACGACCCTATACTCGTCGGACATGACGGTGGCGGGCCACTCTAGTCCCGGGGTTGTGGGGACGACCTCATAGTCATCGGACAAGTCGGCGGCGGGCCAACCAAGCCCCGGGGACGTGGGGACGACCCTGTAGTCGTCGGACAAGTCGGCGGCGGGCCAACCTAGTCCCGGGGTCGTGGAGACGACCCTATAGTCGTCGGACATGACGGAGGCGGGGCAATCTACTCCTGGGTTCATGGGGACGACCCCATAGTAGTCGGACAAGTCGGCGGCGGGCCAACCTAGTCCCGTGGTCGTGGGGACAACCCTATAGTCGTCGGACATGATGGTGGCGGGCCAACCTAGTCCCGGGGTCGTGGGGACGACCCTATTGTCGTCGGACAAGTCGGCGGCGGGCCAACCTAGTCCCGGTGTCGTTGGGGCGACCCTATAGTCGTCGGACATGACGGTGGCGGGCCAGTCTAGTCCCGGGGTCGTGGGGACGACACTATAGTCGTCGGACATGTCGGTGGCGGGTCAATCTATTCCGGGGGCCGTGGGGACGACCCTATAGTCGTCGGACATGTCGGTGGCGGGCCAATCTAGCCCCGGGGTCGTGGGGACGACCCCATAGTCGTCGGGCATGTCGGCGGCTGGCCAACCTAGTCCCGGGGTCGTGGGGACGACCCTATAGTCTTCGGACATGCCGGCGGCTGGGCAACTTTGGCCCGTGGTCGTGGGGACGACCCTATAGTCGTCGGGCAAGTCGGTGGATGGCCAACCTAGTCCCGGGATCGTGGGGACGACCCTATAGTCGTCGGACATGTCGGCGGCTGGCCAACCTAGTCCCGGGGTGGTAGGGACGACCCTATAGTCGTCCGACAAGTCGGCGGCGGACCAACCTAGTCCCGTGGTCGTGGGGACGACCGTATAGTCGTCGGACATGTCGGCGGCTGGCCAACCTAGTCCCGGGGTCGTGGGGACGACCCTATAGTCGTCGGACATGACGGTGGCGGGGCAATCTACTCCTGGGGTTGTGGGGACGACCCCATAGTCGTCGGACAAGTCGGCGGCGGGCCAACCTAGTCCCGGGGTCGTGGGGACGACCCTATAGTCGTCGGACATGTCGGCGGCTGGCCAGCCTAGTCGCGGGATCGTGGGGACGACCCTGTAGTCGTCGGACAAGTCGGCGGCGGGCCGACATAGTCCCGGGGTCGTGGGGACGACCCTATAGTCGTCGGACAAGTCGGCGGCGGGCCAACCTAGTCCCGGGGTCGTGGGGACGACCCTATAGTCGTCGGACATGTCGGCGGCTGGCCAACCTAGTCCCGGGGTCGTGGGGACGACCCTGTAGTCGTCGGACAAGTCGGCGGCGGGCCGACATAGTCCCGGGGTCGTGGGGACGACCCTATAGTCGTCGGACAAGTCGGCGGCGGGCCAACCTAGTCCCGGGGTTGTGGGGCGACCCTATAGCCGTCGGACATGATGGTGGGGGGCCAATCTAGTCCCGTGGTCGTGGGGACGACCCTATAGTCGTTGGACATGTTGGCGGCTGGGCAACTTTGGCCCGTGGTCGTGGGGACGACCCTATAGTCGTCGGACATGTCGGCGGCTGGCCATCTTTGGCCCGTGGTCATGTGGACGACCCTATAGTCGTCGGACAACTCGGCGGCGGGCCAACCTAGTCCCGGGGTCGTGGAGACGACCCTATAGTCGTCGGACATGACGGAGGCGGGGCAATCTACTCCTGGGTTCATGGGGACGACCCCATAGTAGTCGGACAAGTCGGCGGCGGGCCAACCTAGTCCCGGGGTCGTGGGGACAACCCTATAGTCGTCGGACATGATGGTGGCGGGCCAACCTAGTCCCGGGGTCGTGGGGACGACCCTATTGTCGTCGGACAAGTCGGCGGCGGGCCAACCTAGTCCCGGTGTCGTTGGGGCGACCCTATAGTCGTCGGACATGACGGTGGCGGGCCAGTCTAGTCCCGGGGTCGTGGGGACGACACTATAGTCGTCGGACATGTCGGTGGCGGGTCAATCTATTCCGGGGGCCGTGGGGACGACCCTATAGTCGTCGGACATGTCGGTGGCGGGCCAATCTAGCCCCGGGGTCGTGGGGACGACCCCATAGTCGTCGGGCATGTCGGCGGCTGGCCAACCTAGTCCCGGGGTCGTAGGGACGACCCTATAGTCGTCGGACAAGTCGGCGGCGGGCCAACCTAGTCCCGGGGTCTTGGGGACGACCCTGTAGTCGTCGGACATGACGGTGGTGGGCCAATCTATTCCCGGGGCCGTGGGAACGACCCTATAGTCGTCGGACATGACGGTGACGGGCCAATCTTGTCCCGGGGTCGTGGGGACGACCCTATAGTCTTCGGACATGCCGGCGGCTGGGCAACTTTGGCCCGTGGTCGTGGGGACGACCCTATAGTCGTCGGGCAAGTCGGTGGATGGCCAACCTAGTCCAGGGATCGTGGGGACGACCCTATAGTCGTCGGACATGTCGGCGGCTGGCCAACCTAGTCCCGGGGTGGTAGGGACGACCCTATAGTCGTCCGACAAGTCGGCGGCGGACCAACCTAGTCCCGTGGTCGTGGGGACGACCGTATAGTCGTCGGACATGTCGGCGGCTGGCCAACCTAGTCCCGGGGTCGTGGGGACGACCCTATAGTCGTCGGACATGACGGTGGCGGGGCAATCTACTCCTGGGGTTGTGGGGACGACCCCATAGTCGTCGGACAAGTCGGCGGCGGGCCAACCTAGTCCCGGGGTCGTGGGGACGACCCTATAGTCGTCGGACATGTCGGCGGCTGGCCAGCCTAGTCGCGGGATCGTGGGGACGACCCTGTAGTCGTCGGACAAGTCGGCGGCGGGCCGACATAGTCCCGGGGTCGTGGGGACGACCCTATAGTCGTCGGACAAGTCGGCGGCGGGCCAACCTAGTCCCGGGGTCGTGGGGACGACCCTATAGTCGTCGGACATGTCGGCGGCTGGCCAACCTAGTCCCGGGGTCGTGGGGACGACCCTGTAGTCGTCGGACAAGTCGGCGGCGGGCCGACATAGTCCCGGGGTCGTGGGGACGACCCTATAGTCGTCGGACAAGTCGGCGGCGGGCCAACCTAGTCCCGGGGTCGTGGGGCGACCCTATAGTCGTCGGACATGACGGTGGCGGGCCAATCTAGTCCCGGGGTCGTGGGGACGAGCCTATAGTCGTCGGACAACTCGGCGGCGGGCCAACCTTGTCCCGGGGTCGTGGGGACGACCCTATAGTCGTCGGACATGACGGTGGCGGGCCAATCTAGTCCCGGGGTCGTGGGGACGACCCCATAGTCGTCGAACATGTCGGCGGCTGGCCAACCTAGTCCCGGGGTGGTAGGGACGACCCTATAGTCGTCGGACAAGTCGGCGGCGGGCCAACCTAGTCCCGGGGTCGTGGGGACGACCCTATAGCCGTCGGACATGATGGTGGGGGGCCAATCTAGTCCCGGGGTCGTGGGGACGACCCTATAGTCGTTGGACATGTTGGCGGCTGGGCAACTTTGGCCCGTGGTCGTCGGGACGACCCTATAGTCGTCGGACATGTCGGCGGCTGGCCAACTTTGACCCGTGGTCGTGGGGACAACCCTATAGACCTCCGAAATGATGGTGGCGGGCCAATCTAGTCCCGGTGTCATGGGGACGACCCCATAGTCGTCGGACAAGTCGGCGGCGGGTCAACCTAGTCCCGGGGTCGTGGGGACGACCCTATAGTCGTCGGACATGATGGTGGCGGGCCAACGTACGCCCAGGGTCGTAGGGACGAACCTATAGTCGTCGGACATGACGGTGGCGGGCCAATCTAGTCCCGGGGTCGTGGGGACGACCCCATAGTCGTCGGCCATAACGATGGCGGGCCAATCTAGCCCCGGGGTCGTGGGGACGACCCTATAGACGTCGGACATGTCGGCGGCTGGCCAACCTAGTCCCGGGGTCGTGGGGACGACCCTATAGTCGTCGGACATGACGGTGGCGGGCCACTCTAGTCCCGGGGTCGTGGGGACGACCCTATAGTCGTCGGACAAGTCGGCGGCGGGCCAACCTAGTCCCGTGGTCGTGGGGACGACACTATAGTCGTCGGACATGTCGGCGGCTGGGCAACTTTGGCCCGTGGTCGTGGGGACGTCTCTATAGTCGTCGGACAAGTCGGCGGCGGGCCAACCTAGTCCCGGTGTCATGGGGACGACCCCATAGTCGTCGGACAAGTCGGCGGCGGGTCAACCTAGTCCCGGGGTCGTGGGGACGACCCTATAGTCGTCGGACATGACGGTGGCGGGCCACTCTAGTCCGGGGGTCGTGGGGACGATCCTGTAGTCGTCGGACATGTCGGCGGCTGGCCAACCTAGTCCCGGGGTCGTGGGGACGACCCTATAGTCGTCGGACAAGTCGGCGGCGGGCCACCCTAGTCCCGGGGTCGTGGGGACGACCCTATAGCCGTCGGACATGATGGTGGGGGGCCAATCTAGTCCCGGGGTCGTGGAGACGACCCTATAGTCGTTGGACAAGTCGGCGGCGGGCCAACCTAGTCCTGGGGTCGTGGGGCGACCCTATAGTCGTCGGACATGACGGTGGCGGGCCAATCTAGTCCCGGGGTCGTGGGGACGAGCCTATAGTCGTCGGACATGTCGGCGTCTGACCAACTTTGGCCCGGGGTCGTGGAGACGACCCTATAGTCGTCGGGCAAGTCGGCGGCGGGCCAACCTAGTCCCGGGGACGTGGGGACGACCCTGTAGTCGTCGGACAAGTCGGCGGCGGGCCAAACTAGTCCCGGGGTCGCGAGGACGACACTGTAGTCGTCGGACATGTCGGCGGCTGGGCAACTTTGGCCCGTGGTCGTGGGGACGTCTCTATAGTCGTCAGACATGACGGTGGTGGGCCAATCTATTCCTGGGGCCGTGGGGACGACCCTATAGTCGTCGGACATGTCGGCGGCTGGCCAACCTAGTCCCGGGGTCGTGGGGACGACCCCATAGTCGCCGGCCATAACGATGGCGGGCCAATCTAGCCCCGGGGTCGTGGGGACGACCCCATAGTCGTCGGACAAGTCGGCGGCGGGTCAACCTAGTCCCGGGGTCGTGGGGACGACCCTATAGTCGTCGGACATGATGGTGGCGGGCCAACGTACGCCCAGGGTCGTAGGGACGAACCTTTAGTCGTCGGACATGACGGTGGCGGGCCAATCTAGTCCCGGGGTCGTGGGGACGAGCCTATAGTCGTCGGACATGTCGGCGTCTGACCAACTTTGGCCCGGGGTCGTGGGGACGACCCTATAGTCGTTGGACATGTTGGCGGCTGGGCAACTTTGGCCCGTGGTCGTCGGGACGACCCTATAGTCGTCGGACATGTCGGCGGCTGGCCAACTTTGACCCGTGGTCGTGGGGACAACCCTATAGACCTCCGAAATGATGGTGGCGGGCCAATCTAGTCCCGGTGTCATGGGGACGACCCCATAGTCGTCGGACAAGTCGGCGGCGGGTCAACCTAGTCCCGGGGTCGTGGGGACGACCCTATAGTCGTCGGACATGATGGTGGCGGGCCAACGTACGCCCAGGGTCGTAGGGACGAACCTATAGTCGTCGGACATGACGGTGGCGGGCCAATCTAGTCCCGGGGTCGTGGGGACGACCCCATAGTCGCCGGCCATAACGATGGCGGGCCAATCTAGCCCCGGGGTCGTGGGGACGACCCTATAGACGTCGGACATGTCGGCGGCTGGCCAACCTAGTCCCGGGGTCGTGGGGACGACCCTATAGTCGTCGGACATGTCGGCGGCTGGCCAGCCTAGTCGCGGGATCGTGGGGACGACCCTATAGTCGTCGGACATGTCGGCGGCGGGCCAACGTATGCCCAGGGTCGTAGGCACGAACCTATATTCGTCGGACATGACGGTGGCGGGCCAATCTAATCCCGGGATCGTGGGTACGACCCTATACTCGTCGGACATGACGGTGGCGGGCCACTCTAGTCCCGGGGTTGTGGGGACGACCTCATAGTCATCGGACAAGTCGGCGGCGGGCCAACCAAGCCCCGGGGACGTGGGGACGACCCTGTAGTCGTCGGACAAGTCGGCGGCGGGCCAAACTAGTCCCGGGGTCGCGGGGACGACCCTGTAGTCGTCGGACAAGTCGGCGGCGGGCCAACCTAGTCCCGTGGTCGTGGGGACGACCCTATAGTCGTCGGACATGTCGGCGGCTGGGCAACTTTGGCCCGTGGTCTTGGGGACGACCCTATAGTCGTCGGACAAGTCGGCGGCGGGCCAACCTACTCCCGGGGTCGTGGGGACGACCCTATAGTCGTTGGACAAGTCGGCGGCGGGCCAACCTAGTCCCGTGGTCGTGGGGACGACCCTATAGTCGTCGGACATGTCGGGGGCTGGGCAACTTTGGCCCGTGGTCGTGGGGACGTCTCTATAGTCGTCGGACAAGTCGGCGGCGGGCCAACCTAGTCCCGGGGTCGTGGAGACGACCCTATAGTCGTCGGACATGACGGTGGCGGGGCAATCTAGTCCGGGGGTCGTGGCGACGATCCTGTAGTCGACGGACATGACGGTGGTGGGCCAATCTATTCCTGGGGCCGTGGGGACGACCCTATAGTCGTCGGACAAGTCGGCGGCGGGCCAACCTAGTCCCGGGGTCGTGGGGCGACCCTATAGTCGTCGGACATGACGGTGGCGGGCCAATCTAGTCCCGGGGTCGTGGGGACGAGCCTATAGTCGTCGGACATGTCGGCGGCGGGCCAACCTAGTCCCGTGGTCGTGGGGACGACCCTATAGTCGTCGGACAAGTCGGCGGCGGGCCAACCTAGTCCTGGGGTCGTGGGGCGACCCTATAGTCGTCGGACATGACGGTGGCGGGCCAATCTAGTCCCGGGGTCGTGGGGACGAGCCTATAGTCGTCGGACATGTCGGCGGCTGACCAACTTTGGCCCGGGGTCGTGGAGACGACCCTATAGTCGTCGGACAAGTCGGCGGCGGGCCAACCTAGTCCCGGGGACGTGGGGACGACCCTGTAGTCGTCGGACAAGTCGGCGGCGGGCCAAACTAGTCCCGGGGTCGCGGGGACGACACTGTAGTCGTCGGACATGACGGTGGCGGGGCAATCTAGTCCGGGGGTCGTGGGGACGATCCTGTAGTCGTCAGACATGACGGTGGTGGGCCAATCTATTCCTGGGGCCGTGGGGACGACCCTATAGTCGTCGGACATGTCGGCGGCTGGCCAACCTAGTCCCGGGATCGTGGGGACGACGGCGGACATGTCGGCGGCGGGCCAACGTATGCCCAGGGTCGTAGGGACGAACCCATAGTCGTCGGACATGACGGTGGCGGGCCAATCTACTCCCGGGCTCGTGGGGACGACCCTATAGTCGTCGGACATGACGGTGGCGGGCCAATCTAGTCCCGGAGTCGTGGGGACGACCCCATAGTCGTCGAACATGTCGGCGGCTGGGCAACTTTGGCCCGTGGTCTTGGGGACGACCCTATAGTCGTCGGACAAGTCGGCGGCGGGCCAACCTACTCCCGGGGTCGTGGGGACGACCCTATAGTCGTTGGACAAGTCGGCGGCGGGCCAACCTAGTCCCGTGGTCGTGGGGACGACCCTATAGTCGTCGGACATGTCGGGGGCTGGGCAACTTTGGCCCGTGGTCGTGGGGACGTCTCTATAGTCGTCGGACAAGTCGGCGGCGGGCCAACCTAGTCCCGGGGTCGTGGAGACGACCCTATAGTCGTCGGACATGACGGTGGCGGGGCAATCTAGTCCGGGGGTCGTGGCGACGATCCTGTAGTCGACGGACATGACGGTGGTGGGCCAATCTATTCCTGGGGCCGTGGGGACGACCCTATAGTCGTCGGACAAGTCGGCGGCGGGCCAACCTAGTCCCGGGGTCGTGGGGCGACCCTATAGTCGTCGGACATGACGGTGGCGGGCCAATCTAGTCCCGGGGTCGTGGGGACGAGCCTATAGTCGTCGGACATGTCGGCGGCTGACCAACTTTGGCCCGGGGTCGTGGAGACGACCCTATAGTCGTCGGACAAGTCGGCGGCGGGCCAACCTAGTCCCGGGGACGTGGGGACGACCCTGTAGTCGTCGGACAAGTCGGCGGCGGGCCAACCTAGTCCCGGGGTCGTGGAGAGGCCCCTATAGTCGTCGGACATGACGGTGGCGGGGCAATCTAGTCCGGGGGTCGTGGGGACGATCCTGTAGTCGTCGGACATGACGGTGGTGGGCCAATCTATTCCTGGGGCCGTGGGGACGACCCTATAGTCGTCGGACATGTCGGCGGCTGGCCAACCTAGTCCCGGGATCGTGGGGACGCCTCTATAGTCGTCGGACAAGTCGGCGGCGGGCCAACCTAGTCCCTGGGTCGTGGGGCGACCCTATAGTCGTCGGACATGTCGGTGGCGGGCCAATCTAGTCCCGGGGTCGTGGGGACGACCCTGTAGTCGTCGGACAAGTCGGCGGCGGGCCGACATAGTCCCGGGGTCGTGGGGACGACCCTATAGTCGTCGGAAAAGTCGGCGGCGGGCCAACCTAGTCCCGGGGTGTGGGGCAACCCTATAGTCGTCGGACAAGTCGGCGGCGGGCCAACCTAGTCCCGGGGTCGTGGGGACGGCCCTATAATCGTCGGACAAGTCGGCGGCGGGCCACCCTAGTCCCGGGGTCGTGGGGACGACCCTATAGCCGTCGGACATGATGGTGGGGGGCCAATCTAGTCCCGGGGTCGTGGGGACGACCCTATAGTCGTTGGACATGTTGGCGGCTGGGCAACTTTGGCCCGTGGTCGTCGGGACGACCCTATAGTCGTCGGACATGTCGGCGGCTGGCCAACTTTGGCCCGTGGTCGTGGGGGCAACCCTATAGACCTCCGAAATGATGGTGGCGGGCCAATCTAGTCTCGGGGTCGTGGGGACGACCCTATAGTCATCGGACAAGTCGGCGGCGGGCTAACCTAGTCCCGGGGTCGTGGGGACGACCCAATAGTCGTCGGACAAGTGGGCGGCGGGCCAACATAGTCCCGGGGTCGTGGGGACGACCCTATAGTCGCCGGACAAGTCGGCGGCGGGCCAACCTAGTCCCGGGGTCGTGGGGCGACCCTATAGTCGTCGGACATGACGGTGGCGGGCCAATCTAGTCCCGGGGTCGTGGGGACGAGCCTATAGTCGTCGGACATGTCGGCGGCTGACCAACTTTGGCCCGGGGTCGTGGAGACGACCCTATAGTCGTCGGACAAGTCGGCGGCGGGCCAACCTAGTCCCGGGGACGTGGGGACGACCCTGTAGTCGTCGGACAAGTCGGCGGCGGGCCAACCTAGTCCCTGGGTCGTGGGGCGACCCTATAGTCGTCGGACATGTCGGTGGCGGGCCAATCTACTCCCGGGGTCGTGGGGACGACCCTGTAGTCGTCGGACAAGTCGGCGGCGGGCCGACATAGTCCCGGGGTCGTGGGGACGACCCTATAGTCGTCGGACAAGTCGGCGGCGGGCCAACCTAGTCCCGGGGTGTGGGGCAACCCTATAGTCGTCGGACATGACGGTGGCGGGCCAATCTAGTCCCGGGGTCGTGGGGACGAGCCTATAGTCGTCGGACATGTCGGCGGCTGACCAACTTTGGCCCGGGGTCGTGGGGACGACCCTATAGTCGTCGGACATGACGGTGGCGGGCCAATCTAGTCCCGGGCTCGTGGGGACGACCCTATAGTCGTCGGATATGACGGTGGCGGGCCAATCTAGTCCCGGGGTCGTGGGGACGACCCTATAGTCGTCGGACAAGTCAGCGGCGGGCCAACCTAGTCCCGGTGTCGTGGGGACGACCCTATAGTCGTCGGACATGACGGTGGCGGGACAATCCTGCCCCGGGGTCGTGGGGACGACCCTATAGTCGTCGGACATGACGGTGGCGGGCCAATCTAATCCCGGGCTCGTGGGGACGACGCTATAGTCGTCGGACATGACGGTGGCGGGCCAATCTAGTCCCGGGGTCGTGGGGACGACCCCATAGTCGTCGAACATGTCGGCGGCTGGCCAACCTAGTCCCGGGGTCGTGGGGACGACCCTATAGTCGTCGGACATGACGGTGGCGGGCCAATCTAGTCCCGGGCTCGTGGGGACGACCCTATAGTCGTCGGACATGACGGTGGCGGGCCAATCTAGTCCCGGGGTCGTGGGGACGACCCTATAGTCGTCGGACAAGTCAGCGGCGGGCCAACCTAGTCCCGGTGTCGTGGGGACGACCCTATAGTCGTCGGACATGACGGTGGCGGGCCAATCTAGCCCCGGGGTCGTGGGGACGACCCTATAGCCGTCGGACATGATGGTGGGGGGCCAATCTAGTCCCGGGGTCGTGGGGACGACCCTATAGTCGTTGGACATGTTGGCGGCTGGGCAACTTTGGCCCGTGGTCGTCGGGACGACCCTATAGTCGTCGGACATGTCGGCGGCTGGCCAACTTTGGCCCGTGGTCGTGGGGGCAACCCTATAGACCTCCGAAATGATGGTGGCGGGCCAATCTAGTCTCGGGGTCGTGGGGACGACCCTATAGTCATCGGACAAGTCGGCGGCGGGCTAACCTAGTCCCGGGGTCGTGGGGACGACCCTATAGTCGTCGGACAAGTGGGCGGCGGGCCAACATAGTCCCGGGGTCGTGGGGACGACCCTATAGTCGCCGGACAAGTCGGCGGCGGGCCAACCTAGTCCCGGGGTCGTGGGGCGACCCTATAGTCGTCGGACATGACGGTGGCGGGCCAATCTAGTCCCGGGGTCGTGGGGACGAGCCTATAGTCGTCGGACATGTCGGCGGCTGACCAACTTTGGCCCGGGGTCGTGGGGACGACCCTATAGTCGTCGGACATGACGGTGGCGGGCCAATCTAGTCCCGGGCTCGTGGGGACGACCCTATAGTCGTCGGACATGACGGTGGCGGGCCAATCTAGTCCCGGGGTCGTGGGGACGACCCTATAGTCGTCGGACAAGTCAGCGGCGGGCCAACCTAGTCCCGGTGTCGTGGGGACGACCCTATAGTCGTCGGACATGACGGTGGCGGGACAATCTAGCCCCGGGGTCGTGGGGACGACCCTATAGTCGTCGGACATGACGGTGGCGGGCCAATCTAATCCCGGGCTCGTGGGGACGACGCTATAGTCGTCGGACATGACGGTGGCGGGCCAATCTAGTCCCGGGGTCGTGGGGACGACCCCATAGTCGTCGAACATGTCGGCGGCTGGCCAACCTAGTCCCGGGGTCGTGGGGACGACCCTATAGTCGTCGGACATGACGGTGGCGGGCCAATCTAGTCCCGGGCTCGTGGGGACGACCCTATAGTCGTCGGACATGACGGTGGCGGGCCAATCTAGTCCCGGGCTCGTGGGGACGACGCTATAGTCGTCGGACATGACGGTGGCGGGCCAATCTAGTCCCGGGGTCGTGGGGACGACCCCATAGTCGTCGAACATGTCGGCGGCTGGCCAACCTAGTCCCGGGGTGGTAGGGACGACCCTATAGTCGTCGGACAAGTCGGCGGCGTGCCAACCTAGTCCCGGGGTCGTGGGGACGGCCCTATAATCGTCGGACAAGTCGGCGGCGGGCCACCCTAGTCCCGGGGTCGTGGGGACGACCCTATAGCCGTCGGACATGATGGTGGGGGGCCAATCTAGTCCCGGGGTCGTGGGGACGACCCTATAGTCGTTGGACATGTTGGCGGCTGGGCAACTTTGGCCCGTGGTCGTCGGGACGACCCTATAGTCGTCGGACATGTCGGCGGCTGGCCAACTTTGGCCCGTGGTCGTGGGGACAACCCTATAGACCTCCGAAATGATGGTGGCGGGCCAATCTAGTCCCGGGGTCGTGGGGACGACCCTATAGTCGTCGGACAAGTCGGCGGCGGGCCAACATAGTCCCGGGGTCGTGGAGACGACCCTATAGTCGTCGGACATGACGGTGGCGGGGCAATCTACTCCTGGGGTCATGGGGACGACCCCATAGTCGTCGGACAAGTCGGCGGCGGGCCAACCTAGTCCCGGGGTCGTGGGGACGACCCTATAGTCGTCGGACATGACGGTGGCGGGGCAATCTACTCCTGGGGTCATGGGGACGACCCCATAGTCGTCGGACAAGTCGGCGGCGGGCCAACCTAGTCCCGGGGTCGTGGGGACGACCCTATAGTCGTCGGACAAGTCGGCGGCGGGCCAACATAGTCCCGGGGTCGTGGGGACGACCCTGTAGTCGTCGGACATGATGGTGGGGGGCCAATCTAGTCCCGGGGTCGTGGGGACGACCCTATAGTCGTCGGGCAAGTCGGTGGCTGGCCAACCTAGTCCCGGGATCGTGGGGACGACCCTATAGTCGTCGGACATGTCGGCGGCTGGCCAACCTAGTCCCGGGGTGGTAGGGACGACCCTATAGTCGTCCGACAAGTCGGCGGCGGACCAACCTAGTCCCGTGGTCGTGGGGACGACCGTATAGTCGTCGGACATGTCGGCGGCTGGCCAACCTAGTCCCGGGGTCGTGGGGACGACCCTATAGTCGTCGGACATGACGGTGGCGGGGCAATCTACTCCTGGGGTTGTGGGGACGACCCCATAGTCGTCGGACAAGTCGGCGGCGGGCCAACCTAGTCCCGGGGTCGTGGGGACGGCCCTATAATCGTCGGACAAGTCGGCGGCGGGCCACCCTAGTCCCGGGGTCGTGGGGACGACCCTATAGCCGTCGGACATGATGGTGTGGGGCCAATCTAGTCGCGGGGTCGTGGGGACGACCCTATAGTCGTCGGACAAGTCGGCGGCGGGCCAACATAGTCCCGGGGTCGTGGGGACGACCCTGTAGTCGTCGGACATGTTGGTGGGGGGCCAATCTAGTCCCGGGGTCGTGGGGACGACCCTATAGTCGTCGGACATGTCGGCGGCTGGCCAACCTAGTCCCGGGGTCGTGGGGACGACCCTATAGTCGTCGGACATGACGGTGGCGGGGCAATCTACTCCTGGGGTTGTTGGGACGACCCCATAGTCGTCGGACAAGTCGGCGGCGGGCCAACATAGTCCCGGGGTCGTGGGGACGACCCTATAGTCGTCGGAAAAGTCGGCGGCAGGCCAACCTAGTCCCTGGGTCGAGGGGCGACCCTATAGTCGTCGGACATGTCGGTGGCGGGCCAATCTAGTCCCGGGGTCGTGGGGACGACCCTATAGTCGTCGGACATGTCGACGGCGGGCCAACGTATGCCCAGGGTCGTAGGGACGAACCTATAGTCGTCGGACATGACGGTGGCGGGCCAATCTAGTCCCGGGGTCGTGGGGACGACCCCATAGTCGTCGGACATGATGGTGGCGGGCCAACCTAGGCCCGGGATCGTGGGGACGACCCTATAGTCGGCGCACAAGTCGGCGGCGGGCCAACCTAGTCCCGTGGTCGTGGGGACGACCCTATAGTCGTCGGACAAGTCGGCGGCGGGCCAACCTAGTCCCGGGGTCGTGGGGACGACCCTATAGTCGTCGGACATGACGGTGGCGGGCCAATCTAGCCCCGGGGTCGTGGGGACGACCCTATAGTCGTCGGACATGTCGGCGGCTGGCCAACCTAGTTCCGGGGGGCAGGGACGACCCTATAGTCGTCGGACAAGTCGGCGGCGGGCCAACCTAGTCCCGGGGCCGTGGGGACGACCCTATAGTCGTCGGACATGACGGTGGCGGGTCAATCTAGCCCCGGGGTCGTGGGGACGACCCTATAGTCGTCGGACATGTCGGCGGCTGGCCAACCTAGTTCCGGGGTGGGAGGGACGACCCTATAGTCGTCGGACCCGCCGGCGGCGGGCCAACCTAGTCCGGGGGTCGTGGGAACGACCCTATAGTCGTCGGACATTTCGGCGGCTGGCGAACCTAGTCCCGGGGTCGTGGGGACGACCCTATTGTCGTCGGACATGTCGGCGGCTGGCGAGCTTTGGCCCGGGGTCGTGGGGACGACCCTATAGTCCTCGGACATGACGGTGGCGGGCCAATCTAGTCCCGGGGTCGTGGGGACGACCCTATAGTCGTCGGACATTTCGGCGGCTGGCGAACCTAGTCCCGGGGTCGTGGGGACGACCCTATTGTCGTCGGACATGTCGGCGGCTGGCGAGCTTTGGCCCGGGGTCGTGGGGACGACCCTATAGTCCTCGGACATGACGGTGGCGGGCCAATCTAGTCCCGGGGTCGTGGGGACGACCCTATAGTCGTCGGACATGACGGTGGCGGGTCAATCTAGCCCCGCGGTCGTGGGGACGACCCTATAGTCGTCGGACATGTCGGCGGCTGGCCAACCTAGTTCCGGGGTGGGAGGGACGACCCTATAGTCGTCGGACAAGTCGGCGGCTGGCCAACATACTCCCGGGGTGGTGGGGACGACCCTATATTCGTCGGACAAGTCGGCGGCTGGCCAGCCTAGTCCCGGGGTCGTGGGGACGACCCTATAGACGTCGGACATGTCGGCGGCTGGCGAGCTTTGGCCCGGGGTCGTGGGGACGACCCTATAGTCGTCAGACAAGTCGGCGGCGGGCCAACCTAGTCCCGGGGTCGTGGGGACGACCCTATAGTCGTCGGACATGACGGTGGCGGGGCAATCTACTCCTGGGGTCGTGGGGACGACCCTATAGTCTTCGGACAAGTCGGCGGCGGGCCAACCGAGCCCCGTGGTCGTGGGGACGACCCTATAGTCGTCGAACATGTCGGCGGCTGGCCAGCCTAGTCCCGGGGTCGTGGGGACGACCCTATAGACGTCGGACATGTCGGCGGCTGGCGAGCTTTGGCCCGGGGTCGTGGGGACGACCCTATAGTCGTCAGACAAGTCGGCGGCGGGCCAACCTAGTCCCGGGGTCGTGGGGACGACCCTATAGTCGTCGGACAAGTCGGCGGCGGGCCAACATAGTCCCGGGGTCGTGGGGACGACCCTATAGTCGCCGGACAAGTCGGCGGCGGGCCAACCTAGTCCCGGGGTCGTGGGGCGACCCTATAGTCGTCGGACATGACGGTGGCGGGCCAATCTAGTCCCGGGGTCGTGGGGACGAGCCTAGAGTCGTCGGACATGACGGTGGCGGGCCAATCCAGTCCCAGGGTCGTTGGGACGACCGTATAGTCGTCGGACATGTCGGCGGCTGGCCAACCTGGTCCCGGGGTCGTGGGGACGACCCTATAGTCGTCGGACAAGTCGGCGGTGGGCCATCCTATTCCCGGGGTCGTGGGGACGATCCTATAGTCGTCGGACATGACGTTGGCGGGCCAATCTAATCCCGGGGTCGTTGGGACGACCGTATAGTCGTCGGACAAGTCGGCGGCTGGCCAACCTGGTCCCGGGCTCGTGGGGACGACCCTATCGTCGTCGGACAAGTCGGCGGCGGGCCAACCTAGTCCCGGGGTCGTTGGGACGACCGTATAGTCGTCGGACAAGTCGGCGGTGGGCCAACCTATTTCCGGGGCCGTGGGGACGACCCTAGAGTCGTCGGACATGACGGTGGCTTGCCAATCTAGTCCCGGGGTCGTGGGGACGACCCTATAGTCGTCCGACAAGTCGGCGGCGGACCAACCTAGTCCCGGGGTCGTGGGGACGACCCTATAGTCGTCGGACATGTCGGCGGCTGGCCAACCTGGTCCCGGGGTCGTGGGGACGACCCTATAGTCGTCGGACAAGTCGGCGGCGGGCCAATCTAGTCCCGGGGTCGTGGGGACGACCCCATAGTCGTCGGACATGTCGGCGGCTGGCCAACTTTGGCCCGTAGTCGTGGGGACGACCGTATATTCGTCGGACATGTTGGCGGTTGGCCAACCTAGTCCCGGGATCGTGGGGACGGCCCTATAGTCGTCGGACATGTCGACGGCGGGCCAACGTATGCCCAGGGTCGTAGGGACGAACCTATAGTCGTCGGACATGACGGTGGCGGGCCAATCTAGTCCCGGGGTCGTGGGGACGACCCCATAGTCGTCGGACATGATGGTGGCGGGCCAACCTAGGCCCGGGATCGTGGGGACGACCCTATAGTCGGCGCACAAGTCGGCGGCGGGCCAACCTAGTCCCGTGGTCGTGGGGACGACCCTATAGTCGTCGGACAAGTCGGCGGCGGGCCAACCTAGTCCCGGGGTCGTGGGGACGACCCTATAGTCGTCGGACATGACGGTGGCGGGCCAATCTAGCCCCGGGGTCGTGGGGACGACCCTATAGTCGTCGGACATGTCGGCGGCTGGCCAACCTAGTTCCGGGGGGCAGGGACGACCCTATAGTCGTCGGACAAGTCGGCGGCGGGCCAACCTAGTCCCGTGGCCGTGGGGACGACCCTATAGTCGTCGGACATGACGGCGGCTGGCCAACTTTGGCCCGTGGTCGTGGGGACGACCATATTGTCGTCGGACATGACGGTGGCGGGCCAATCTAGTCCCGGGGTCGTGGGGACGACCCTATAGTCGGCGGCGGGCCAACCTAGTCCCGGGGTCGTGGGGACGACCCTATAGTCGTCGGACATGACGGTGACGGGCCAATCTAGTCCCGGCGTCGTGGGTATGGCCCTATACCAGTCCGACATGACGGCGGCGTGCCAACCTAGCCCCGGGGTCGTGGAGACGACCCTATAGTCGTCGAACATGTCGGCGGCTGGCCAACCTAGTCCCGTGGTCGTGGAGACCACCCTATAGTCGTCGGACATGACGGTGGCGGGGCAATCTAGTCCGGGGGTCGTGGGGACGATCCTGTAGTCGTCAGACATGACGGTGGTGGGCCAATCTATTCCTGGGGCCGTGGGGACGACCCCATAGTCGTCGGACATGATGGTGGCGGGCCAACCTAGGCCCGGGATCGTGGGGACGACCCTATAGTCGGCGCACAAGTCGGCGGCGGGCCAACCTAGTCCCGTGGTCGTGGGGACGACCCTATAGTCGTCGGACAAGTCGGCGGCGGGCCAACCTAGTCCCGGGGTCGTGGGGACGACCCTATAGTCGTCGGACATGACGGTGGCGGGCCAATCTAGCCCCGGGGTCGTGGGGACGACCCTATAGTCGTCGGACATGTCGGCGGCTGGCCAACCTAGTTCCGGGGGGCAGGGACGACCCTATAGTCGTCGGACAAGTCGGCGGCGGGCCATCCTAGTCCCGTGGCCGTGGGGACGACCCTATAGTCGTCGGACATGTCGGCGGCTGGGCAACTTTGGCCCGTGGTCGTGGGGACGTCTCTATAGTCGTCGGACAAGTCGGCGGCGGGCCAACCTAGTCCCGGGGTCGTGGAGACCACCCTATAGTCGTCGGACATGACGGTGGCGGGGCAATCTAGTCCGGGGGTCGTGGGGACGATCCTGTAGTCGTCAGACATGACGGTGGTGGGCCAATCTATTCCTGGGGCCGTGGGGACGACCCTATAGTCGTCGGACATGTCGGCGGCTGGCCAACCTAGTCCCGGGGTCGTGGGGACGACCCCATAGTCGCCGGCCATAACGATGGCGGGCCAATCTAGCCCCGGGGTCGTGGGGACGACCCCATAGTCGTCGGACAAGTCGGCGGCGGGTCAACCTAGTCCCGGGGTCGTGGGGACGACCCTATAGTCGTCGGACATGATGGTGGCGGGCCAACCTAGTCCCGGTGTCGTTGGGGCGACCCTATAGTCGTCGGACATGACGGTGGCGGGCCAGTCTAGTCCCGGGGTCGTGGGGACGACCCCATAGTCGCCGGCCATAACGATGGCGGGCCAATCTAGCCCCGGGGTCGTGGGGACGACCCTATAGACGTCGGACATGTCGGCGGCTGGCCAACCTAGTCCCGGGGTCGTGGGGACGACCCTATAGTCGTCGGACATGATGGTGGCGGGCCAACGTACGCCCAGGGTCGTAGGGACGAACCTATAGTCGTCGGACATGACGGTGGCGGGCCAATCTAGTCCCGGGGTCGTGGGGACGACCCCATAGTCGCCGGCCATAACGATGGCGGGCCAATCTAGCCCCGGGGTCGTGGGGACGACCCTATAGACGTCGGACATGTCGGCGGCTGGCCAACCTAGTCCCGGGGTCGTGGGGACGACCCTATAGTCGTCGGACATGTCGGCGGCTGGCCAGCCTAGTTGCGGGATCGTGGGGACGACCCTATAGTCGTCGGACATGTCGGCGGCGGGCCAACGTATGCCCAGGGTCGTAGGCACGAACCTATATTCGTCGGACATGACGGTGGCGGGCCAATCTAATCCCGGGATCGTGGGTACGACCCTATACTCGTCGGACATGACGGTGGCGGGCCACTCTAGTCCCGGGGTTGTGGGGACGACCTCATAGTCATCGGACAAGTCGGCGGCGGGCCAACCAAGCCCCGGGGACGTGGGGACGACCCTGTAGTCGTCGGACAAGTCGGCGGCGGGCCAACCTAGTCCCGGGGTCGTGGAGACGACCCTATAGTCGTCGGACATGACGGAGGCGGGGCAATCTACTCCTGGGTTCATGGGGACGACCCCATAGTAGTCGGACAAGTCGGCGGCGGGCCAACCTAGTCCCGTGGTCGTGGGGACAACCCTATAGTCGTCGGACATGATGGTGGCGGGCCAACCTAGTCCCGGGGTCGTGGGGACGACCCTATTGTCGTCGGACAAGTCGGCGGCGGGCCAACCTAGTCCCGGTGTCGTTGGGGCGACCCTATAGTCGTCGGACATGACGGTGGCGGGCCAGTCTAGTCCCGGGGTCGTGGGGACGACACTATAGTCGTCGGACATGTCGGTGGCGGGTCAATCTATTCCGGGGGCCGTGGGGACGACCCTATAGTCGTCGGACATGTCGGTGGCGGGCCAATCTAGCCCCCGGGGTCGTGGGGACGACCCCATAGTCGTCGGGCATGTCGGCGGCTGGCCAACCTAGTCCCGGGGTCGTGGGGACGACCCTATAGTCTTCGGACATGCCGGCGGCTGGGCAACTTTGGCCCGTGGTCGTGGGGACGACCCTATAGTCGTCGGGCAAGTCGGTGGATGGCCAACCTAGTCCCGGGATCGTGGGGACGACCCTATAGTCGTCGGACAAGTCGGCGGCGGGCCAACCTAGTCCCGGGGACGTGGGGACGACCCTGTAGTCGTCGGACAAGTCGGCGGCGGGCCAAACTAGTCCCGGGGTCGCGGGGACGACACTGTAGTCGTCGGACATGACGGTGGCGGGGCAATCTAGTCCGGGGGTCGTGGGGACGATCCTGTAGTCGTCAGACATGACGGTGGTGGGCCAATCTATTCCTGGGGCCGTGGGGACGACCCTATAGTCGTCGGACATGTCGGCGGCTGGCCAACCTAGTCCCGGGATCGTGGGGACGACGGCGGACATGTCGGCGGCGGGCCAACGTATGCCCAGGGTCGTAGGGACGAACCCATAGTCGTCGGACATGACGGTGGCGGGCCAATCTACTCCCGGGCTCGTGGGGACGACCCTATAGTCGTCGGACATGACGGTGGCGGGCCAATCTAGTCCCGGAGTCGTGGGGACGACCCCATAGTCGTCGAACATGTCGGCGGCTGGGCAACTTTGGCCCGTGGTCTTGGGGACGACCCTATAGTCGTCGGACAAGTCGGCGGCGGGCCAACCTACTCCCGGGGTCGTGGGGACGACCCTATAGTCGTTGGACAAGTCGGCGGCGGGCCAACCTAGTCCCGTGGTCGTGGGGACGACCCTATAGTCGTCGGACATGTCGGGGGCTGGGCAACTTTGGCCCGTGGTCGTGGGGACGTCTCTATAGTCGTCGGACAAGTCGGCGGCGGGCCAACCTAGTCCCGGGGTCGTGGAGACGACCCTATAGTCGTCGGACATGACGGTGGCGGGGCAATCTAGTCCGGGGGTCGTGGCGACGATCCTGTAGTCGACGGACATGACGGTGGTGGGCCAATCTATTCCTGGGGCCGTGGGGACGACCCTATAGTCGTCGGACAAGTCGGCGGCGGGCCAACCTAGTCCCGGGGTCGTGGGGACGGCCCTATAATCGTCGGACAAGTCGGCGGCGGGCCACCCTAGTCCCGGGGTCGTGGGGACGACCCTATAGCCGTCGGACATGATGGTGGGGGGCCAATCTAGTCCCGTGGTCGTGGGGACGACCCTATAGTCGTTGGACATGTTGGCGGCTGGGCAACTTTGGCCCGTGGTCGTGGGGACGACCCTATAGTCGTCGGACATGTCGGCGGCTGGCCATCTTTGGCCCGTGGTCATGTGGACGACCCTATAGTCGTCGGACAACTCGGCGGCGGGCCAACCTAGTCCCGGGGTCGTGGAGACGACCCTATAGTCGTCGGACATGACGGAGGCGGGGCAATCTACTCCTGGGTTCATGGGGACGACCCCATAGTAGTCGGACAAGTCGGCGGCGGGCCAACCTAGTCCCGGGGTCGTGGGGACAACCCTATAGTCGTCGGACATGATGGTGGCGGGCCAACCTAGTCCCGGGGTCGTGGGGACGACCCTATTGTCGTCGGACAAGTCGGCGGCGGGCCAACCTAGTCCCGGTGTCGTTGGGGCGACCCTATAGTCGTCGGACATGACGGTGGCGGGCCAGTCTAGTCCCGGGGTCGTGGGGACGACACTATAGTCGTCGGACATGTCGGTGGCGGGTCAATCTATTCCGGGGGCCGTGGGGACGACCCTATAGTCGTCGGACATGTCGGTGGCGGGCCAATCTAGCCCCGGGGTCGTGGGGACGACCCCATAGTCGTCGGGCATGTCGGCGGCTGGCCAACCTAGTCCCGGGGTCGTAGGGACGACCCTATAGTCGTCGGACAAGTCGGCGGCGGGCCAACCTAGTCCCGGGGTCTTGGGGACGACCCTGTAGTCGTCGGACATGACGGTGGTGGGCCAATCTATTCCCGGGGCCGTGGGAACGACCCTATAGTCGTCGGACATGACGGTGACGGGCCAATCTTGTCCCGGGGTCGTGGGGACGACCCTATAGTCTTCGGACATGCCGGCGGCTGGGCAACTTTGGCCCGTGGTCGTGGGGACGACCCTATAGTCGTCGGGCAAGTCGGTGGATGGCCAACCTAGTCCAGGGATCGTGGGGACGACCCTATAGTCGTCGGACATGTCGGCGGCTGGCCAACCTAGTCCCGGGGTGGTAGGGACGACCCTATAGTCGTCCGACAAGTCGGCGGCGGACCAACCTAGTCCCGTGGTCGTGGGGACGACCGTATAGTCGTCGGACATGTCGGCGGCTGGCCAACCTAGTCCCGGGGTCGTGGGGACGACCCTATAGTCGTCGGACATGACGGTGGCGGGGCAATCTACTCCTGGGGTTGTGGGGACGACCCCATAGTCGTCGGACAAGTCGGCGGCGGGCCAACCTAGTCCCGGGGTCGTGGGGACGACCCTATAGTCGTCGGACATGTCGGCGGCTGGCCAGCCTAGTCGCGGGATCGTGGGGACGACCCTGTAGTCGTCGGACAAGTCGGCGGCGGGCCGACATAGTCCCGGGGTCGTGGGGACGACCCTATAGTCGTCGGACAAGTCGGCGGCGGGCCAACCTAGTCCCGGGGTCGTGGGGACGACCCTATAGTCGTCGGACATGTCGGCGGCTGGCCAACCTAGTCCCGGGGTCGTGGGGACGACCCTGTAGTCGTCGGACAAGTCGGCGGCGGGCCGACATAGTCCCGGGGTCGTGGGGACGACCCTATAGTCGTCGGACAAGTCGGCGGCGGGCCAACCTAGTCCCGGGGTCGTGGGGCGACCCTATAGTCGTCGGACATGACGGTGGCGGGCCAATCTAGTCCCGGGGTCGTGGGGACGAGCCTATAGTCGTCGGACAACTCGGCGGCGGGCCAACCTTGTCCCGGGGTCGTGGGGACGACCCTATAGTCGTCGGACATGACGGTGGCGGGCCAATCTAGTCCCGGGGTCGTGGGGACGACCCCATAGTCGTCGAACATGTCGGCGGCTGGCCAACCTAGTCCCGGGGTGGTAGGGACGACCCTATAGTCGTCGGACAAGTCGGCGGCGGGCCAACCTAGTCCCGGGGTCGTGGGGACGACCCTATAGCCGTCGGACATGATGGTGGGGGGCCAATCTAGTCCCGGGGTCGTGGGGACGACCCTATAGTCGTTGGACATGTTGGCGGCTGGGCAACTTTGGCCCGTGGTCGTCGGGACGACCCTATAGTCGTCGGACATGTCGGCGGCTGGCCAACTTTGACCCGTGGTCGTGGGGACAACCCTATAGACCTCCGAAATGATGGTGGCGGGCCAATCTAGTCCCGGTGTCATGGGGACGACCCCATAGTCGTCGGACAAGTCGGCGGCGGGTCAACCTAGTCCCGGGGTCGTGGGGACGACCCTATAGTCGTCGGACATGATGGTGGCGGGCCAACGTACGCCCAGGGTCGTAGGGACGAACCTATAGTCGTCGGACATGACGGTGGCGGGCCAATCTAGTCCCGGGGTCGTGGGGACGACCCCATAGTCGTCGGCCATAACGATGGCGGGCCAATCTAGCCCCGGGGTCGTGGGGACGACCCTATAGACGTCGGACATGTCGGCGGCTGGCCAACCTAGTCCCGGGGTCGTGGGGACGACCCTATAGTCGTCGGACATGACGGTGGCGGGCCACTCTAGTCCCGGGGTCGTGGGGACGACCCTATAGTCGTCGGACAAGTCGGCGGCGGGCCAACCTAGTCCCGTGGTCGTGGGGACGACACTATAGTCGTCGGACATGTCGGCGGCTGGGCAACTTTGGCCCGTGGTCGTGGGGACGTCTCTATAGTCGTCGGACAAGTCGGCGGCGGGCCAACCTAGTCCCGGTGTCATGGGGACGACCCCATAGTCGTCGGACAAGTCGGCGGCGGGTCAACCTAGTCCCGGGGTCGTGGGGACGACCCTATAGTCGTCGGACATGACGGTGGCGGGCCACTCTAGTCCGGGGGTCGTGGGGACGATCCTGTAGTCGTCGGACATGTCGGCGGCTGGCCAACCTAGTCCCGGGGTCGTGGGGACGACCCTATAGTCGTCGGACAAGTCGGCGGCGGGCCACCCTAGTCCCGGGGTCGTGGGGACGACCCTATAGCCGTCGGACATGATGGTGGGGGGCCAATCTAGTCCCGGGGTCGTGGAGACGACCCTATAGTCGTTGGACAAGTCGGCGGCGGGCCAACCTAGTCCTGGGGTCGTGGGGCGACCCTATAGTCGTCGGACATGACGGTGGCGGGCCAATCTAGTCCCGGGGTCGTGGGGACGAGCCTATAGTCGTCGGACATGTCGGCGTCTGACCAACTTTGGCCCGGGGTCGTGGAGACGACCCTATAGTCGTCGGGCAAGTCGGCGGCGGGCCAACCTAGTCCCGGGGACGTGGGGACGACCCTGTAGTCGTCGGACAAGTCGGCGGCGGGCCAAACTAGTCCCGGGGTCGCGAGGACGACACTGTAGTCGTCGGACATGTCGGCGGCTGGGCAACTTTGGCCCGTGGTCGTGGGGACGTCTCTATAGTCGTCGGACAAGTCGGCGGCGGGCCAACCTAGTCCCGGGGTCGTGGAGACCACCCTATAGTCGTCGGACATGACGGTGGCGGGGCAATCTAGTCCGGGGGTCGTGGGGACGATCCTGTAGTCGTCAGACATGACGGTGGTGGGCCAATCTATTCCTGGGGCCGTGGGGACGACCCTATAGTCGTCGGACATGTCGGCGGCTGGCCAACCTAGTCCCGGGGTCGTGGGGACGACCCCATAGTCGCCGGCCATAACGATGGCGGGCCAATCTAGCCCCGGGGTCGTGGGGACGACCCCATAGTCGTCGGACAAGTCGGCGGCGGGTCAACCTAGTCCCGGGGTCGTGGGGACGACCCTATAGTCGTCGGACATGATGGTGGCGGGCCAACGTACGCCCAGGGTCGTAGGGACGAACCTTTAGTCGTCGGACATGACGGTGGCGGGCCAATCTAGTCCCGGGGTCGTGGGGACGAGCCTATAGTCGTCGGACATGACGGTGGTGGGCCAATCTATTCCTGGGGCCGTGGGGACGACCCTATAGTCGTCGGACAAGTCGGCGGCGGGCCAACCTAGTCCCGTGGTCGTGGGGACGGCCCTATAATCGTCGGACAAGTCGGCGGCGGGCCACCCTAGTCCCGGGGTCGTGGGGACGACCCTATAGCCGTCGGACATGATGGTGGGGGGCCAATCTAGTCCCGGGGTCGTGGAGACGACCCTATAGTCGTCGGACAAGTCGGCGGCGGGCCAACCTAGTCCTGGGGTCGTGGGGCGACCCTATAGTCGTCGGACATGACGGTGGCGGGCCAATCTAGTCCCGGGGTCGTGGGGACGAGCCTATAGTCGTCGGACATGTCGGCGGCTGACCAACTTTGGCCCGGGGTCGTGGAGACGACCCTATAGTCGTCGGACAAGTCGGCGGCGGGCCAACCTAGTCCCGGGGACGTGGGGACGACCCTGTAGTCGTCGGACAAGTCGGCGGCGGGCCAAACTAGTCCCGGGGTCGCGGGGACGACACTGTAGTCGTCGGACATGACGGTGGCGGGGCAATCTAGTCCGGGGGTCGTGGGGACGATCCTGTAGTCGTCAGACATGACGGTGGTGGGCCAATCTATTCCTGGGGCCGTGGGGACGACCCTATAGTCGTCGGACATGTCGGCGGCTGGCCAACCTAGTCCCGGGATCGTGGGGACGACGGCGGACATGTCGGCGGCGGGCCAACGTATGCCCAGGGTCGTAGGGACGAACCCATAGTCGTCGGACATGACGGTGGCGGGCCAATCTACTCCCGGGCTCGTGGGGACGACCCTATAGTCGTCGGACATGACGGTGGCGGGCCAATCTAGTCCCGGAGTCGTGGGGACGACCCCATAGTCGTCGAACATGTCGGCGGCTGGGCAACTTTGGCCCGTGGTCTTGGGGACGACCCTATAGTCGTCGGACAAGTCGGCGGCGGGCCAACCTACTCCCGGGGTCGTGGGGACGACCCTATAGTCGTTGGACAAGTCGGCGGCGGGCCAACCTAGTCCCGTGGTCGTGGGGACGACCCTATAGTCGTCGGACATGTCGGGGGCTGGGCAACTTTGGCCCGTGGTCGTGGGGACGTCTCTATAGTCGTCGGACAAGTCGGCGGCGGGCCAACCTAGTCCCGGGGTCGTGGAGACGACCCTATAGTCGTCGGACATGACGGTGGCGGGGCAATCTAGTCCGGGGGTCGTGGCGACGATCCTGTAGTCGACGGACATGACGGTGGTGGGCCAATCTATTCCTGGGGCCGTGGGGACGACCCTATAGTCGTCGGACAAGTCGGCGGCGGGCCAACCTAGTCCCGGGGTCGTGGGGCGACCCTATAGTCGTCGGACATGACGGTGGCGGGCCAATCTAGTCCCGGGGTCGTGGGGACGAGCCTATAGTCGTCGGACATGTCGGCGGCGGGCCAACCTAGTCCCGTGGTCGTGGGGACGACCCTATAGTCGTCGGACAAGTCGGCGGCGGGCCAACCTAGTCCTGGGGTCGTGGGGCGACCCTATAGTCGTCGGACATGACGGTGGCGGGCCAATCTAGTCCCGGGGTCGTGGGGACGAGCCTATAGTCGTCGGACATGTCGGCGGCTGACCAACTTTGGCCCGGGGTCGTGGAGACGACCCTATAGTCGTCGGACAAGTCGGCGGCGGGCCAACCTAGTCCCGGGGACGTGGGGACGACCCTGTAGTCGTCGGACAAGTCGGCGGCGGGCCAAACTAGTCCCGGGGTCGCGGGGACGACACTGTAGTCGTCGGACATGACGGTGGCGGGGCAATCTAGTCCGGGGGTCGTGGGGACGATCCTGTAGTCGTCAGACATGACGGTGGTGGGCCAATCTATTCCTGGGGCCGTGGGGACGACCCTATAGTCGTCGGACATGTCGGCGGCTGGCCAACCTAGTCCCGGGATCGTGGGGACGACGGCGGACATGTCGGCGGCGGGCCAACGTATGCCCAGGGTCGTAGGGACGAACCCATAGTCGTCGGACATGACGGTGGCGGGCCAATCTACTCCCGGGCTCGTGGGGACGACCCTATAGTCGTCGGACATGACGGTGGCGGGCCAATCTAGTCCCGGAGTCGTGGGGACGACCCCATAGTCGTCGAACATGTCGGCGGCTGGGCAACTTTGGCCCGTGGTCTTGGGGACGACCCTATAGTCGTCGGACAAGTCGGCGGCGGGCCAACCTACTCCCGGGGTCGTGGGGACGACCCTATAGTCGTTGGACAAGTCGGCGGCGGGCCAACCTAGTCCCGTGGTCGTGGGGACGACCCTATAGTCGTCGGACATGTCGGGGGCTGGGCAACTTTGGCCCGTGGTCGTGGGGACGTCTCTATAGTCGTCGGACAAGTCGGCGGCGGGCCAACCTAGTCCCGGGGTCGTGGAGACGACCCTATAGTCGTCGGACATGACGGTGGCGGGGCAATCTAGTCCGGGGGTCGTGGCGACGATCCTGTAGTCGACGGACATGACGGTGGTGGGCCAATCTATTCCTGGGGCCGTGGGGACGACCCTATAGTCGTCGGACAAGTCGGCGGCGGGCCAACCTAGTCCCGGGGTCGTGGGGCGACCCTATAGTCGTCGGACATGACGGTGGCGGGCCAATCTAGTCCCGGGGTCGTGGGGACGAGCCTATAGTCGTCGGACATGTCGGCGGCTGACCAACTTTGGCCCGGGGTCGTGGAGACGACCCTATAGTCGTCGGACAAGTCGGCGGCGGGCCAACCTAGTCCCGGGGACGTGGGGACGACCCTGTAGTCGTCGGACAAGTCGGCGGCGGGCCAACCTAGTCCCGGGGTCGTGGAGAGGCCCCTATAGTCGTCGGACATGACGGTGGCGGGGCAATCTAGTCCGGGGGTCGTGGGGACGATCCTGTAGTCGTCGGACATGACGGTGGTGGGCCAATCTATTCCTGGGGCCGTGGGGACGACCCTATAGTCGTCGGACATGTCGGCGGCTGGCCAACCTAGTCCCGGGATCGTGGGGACGCCTCTATAGTCGTCGGACAAGTCGGCGGCGGGCCAACCTAGTCCCTGGGTCGTGGGGCGACCCTATAGTCGTCGGACATGTCGGTGGCGGGCCAATCTAGTCCCGGGGTCGTGGGGACGACCCTGTAGTCGTCGGACAAGTCGGCGGCGGGCCGACATAGTCCCGGGGTCGTGGGGACGACCCTATAGTCGTCGGAAAAGTCGGCGGCGGGCCAACCTAGTCCCGGGGTGTGGGGCAACCCTATAGTCGTCGGACAAGTCGGCGGCGGGCCAACCTAGTCCCGGGGTCGTGGGGACGGCCCTATAATCGTCGGACAAGTCGGCGGCGGGCCACCCTAGTCCCGGGGTCGTGGGGACGACCCTATAGCCGTCGGACATGATGGTGGGGGGCCAATCTAGTCCCGGGGTCGTGGGGACGACCCTATAGTCGTTGGACATGTTGGCGGCTGGGCAACTTTGGCCCGTGGTCGTCGGGACGACCCTATAGTCGTCGGACATGTCGGCGGCTGGCCAACTTTGGCCCGTGGTCGTGGGGGCAACCCTATAGACCTCCGAAATGATGGTGGCGGGCCAATCTAGTCTCGGGGTCGTGGGGACGACCCTATAGTCATCGGACAAGTCGGCGGCGGGCTAACCTAGTCCCGGGGTCGTGGGGACGACCCAATAGTCGTCGGACAAGTGGGCGGCGGGCCAACATAGTCCCGGGGTCGTGGGGACGACCCTATAGTCGCCGGACAAGTCGGCGGCGGGCCAACCTAGTCCCGGGGTCGTGGGGCGACCCTATAGTCGTCGGACATGACGGTGGCGGGCCAATCTAGTCCCGGGGTCGTGGGGACGAGCCTATAGTCGTCGGACATGTCGGCGGCTGACCAACTTTGGCCCGGGGTCGTGGAGACGACCCTATAGTCGTCGGACAAGTCGGCGGCGGGCCAACCTAGTCCCGGGGACGTGGGGACGACCCTGTAGTCGTCGGACAAGTCGGCGGCGGGCCAAACTAGTCCCGGGGTCGCGGGGACGACCCTGTAGTCGTCGGACATGTCGGCGGCTGGGCAACTTTGGCCCGTGGTCGTGGGGACGTCTCTATAGTCGTCGGACAAGTCGGCGGCGGGCCAACCTAGTCCCGGGGTCGTGGAGAGGCCCCTATAGTCGTCGGACATGACGGTGGCGGGGCAATCTAGTCCGGGGGTCGTGGGGACGATCCTGTAGTCGTCGGACATGACGGTGGTGGGCCAATCTATTCCTGGGGCCGTGGGGACGACCCTATAGTCGTCGGACATGTCGGCGGCTGGCCAACCTAGTCCCGGGATCGTGGGGACGCCTCTATAGTCGTCGGACAAGTCGGCGGCGGGCCAACCTAGTCCCTGGGTCGTGGGGCGACCCTATAGTCGTCGGACATGTCGGTGGCGGGCCAATCTACTCCCGGGGTCGTGGGGACGACCCTGTAGTCGTCGGACAAGTCGGCGGCGGGCCGACATAGTCCCGGGGTCGTGGGGACGACCCTATAGTCGTCGGACAAGTCGGCGGCGGGCCAACCTAGTCCCGGGGTGTGGGGCAACCCTATAGTCGTCGGACATGACGGTGGCGGGCCAATCTAGTCCCGGGGTCGTGGGGACGAGCCTATAGTCGTCGGACATGTCGGCGGCTGACCAACTTTGGCCCGGGGTCGTGGGGACGACCCTATAGTCGTCGGACATGACGGTGGCGGGCCAATCTAGTCCCGGGCTCGTGGGGACGACCCTATAGTCGTCGGATATGACGGTGGCGGGCCAATCTAGTCCCGGTGTCGTGGGGACGACCCTATAGTCGTCGGACAAGTCAGCGGCGGGCCAACCTAGTCCCGGTGTCGTGGGGACGACCCTATAGTCGTCGGACATGACGGTGGCGGGACAATCCTGCCCCGGGGTCGTGGGGACGACCCTATAGTCGTCGGACATGACGGTGGCGGGCCAATCTAATCCCGGGCTCGTGGGGACGACGCTATAGTCGTCGGACATGACGGTGGCGGGCCAATCTAGTCCCGGGGTCGTGGGGACGACCCCATAGTCGTCGAACATGTCGGCGGCTGGCCAACCTAGTCCCGGGGTCGTGGGGACGACCCTATAGTCGTCGGACATGACGGTGGCGGGCCAATCTAGTCCCGGGCTCGTGGGGACGACCCTATAGTCGTCGGACATGACGGTGGCGGGCCAATCTAGTCCCGGGGTCGTGGGGACGACCCTATAGTCGTCGGACAAGTCAGCGGCGGGCCAACCTAGTCCCGGTGTCGTGGGGACGACCCTATAGTCGTCGGACATGACGGTGGCGGGCCAATCTAGCCCCGGGGTCGTGGGGACGACCCTATAGCCGTCGGACATGATGGTGGGGGGCCAATCTAGTCCCGGGGTCGTGGGGACGACCCTATAGTCGTTGGACATGTTGGCGGCTGGGCAACTTTGGCCCGTGGTCGTCGGGACGACCCTATAGTCGTCGGACATGTCGGCGGCTGGCCAACTTTGGCCCGTGGTCGTGGGGGCAACCCTATAGACCTCCGAAATGATGGTGGCGGGCCAATCTAGTCTCGGGGTCGTGGGGACGACCCTATAGTCATCGGACAAGTCGGCGGCGGGCTAACCTAGTCCCGGGGTCGTGGGGACGACCCTATAGTCGTCGGACAAGTGGGCGGCGGGCCAACATAGTCCCGGGGTCGTGGGGACGACCCTATAGTCGCCGGACAAGTCGGCGGCGGGCCAACCTAGTCCCGGGGTCGTGGGGCGACCCTATAGTCGTCGGACATGACGGTGGCGGGCCAATCTAGTCCCGGGGTCGTGGGGACGAGCCTATAGTCGTCGGACATGTCGGCGGCTGACCAACTTTGGCCCGGGGTCGTGGGGACGACCCTATAGTCGTCGGACATGACGGTGGCGGGCCAATCTAGTCCCGGGCTCGTGGGGACGACCCTATAGTCGTCGGACATGACGGTGGCGGGCCAATCTAGTCCCGGGGTCGTGGGGACGACCCTATAGTCGTCGGACAAGTCAGCGGCGGGCCAACCTAGTCCCGGTGTCGTGGGGACGACCCTATAGTCGTCGGACATGACGGTGGCGGGACAATCTAGCCCCGGGGTCGTGGGGACGACCCTATAGTCGTCGGACATGACGGTGGCGGGCCAATCTAATCCCGGGCTCGTGGGGACGACGCTATAGTCGTCGGACATGACGGTGGCGGGCCAATCTAGTCCCGGGGTCGTGGGGACGACCCCATAGTCGTCGAACATGTCGGCGGCTGGCCAACCTAGTCCCGGGGTCGTGGGGACGACCCTATAGTCGTCGGACATGACGGTGGCGGGCCAATCTAGTCCCGGGCTCGTGGGGACGACCCTATAGTCGTCGGACATGACGGTGGCGGGCCAATCTAGTCCCGGGCTCGTGGGGACGACGCTATAGTCGTCGGACATGACGGTGGCGGGCCAATCTAGTCCCGGGGTCGTGGGGACGACCCCATAGTCGTCGAACATGTCGGCGGCTGGCCAACCTAGTCCCGGGGTGGTAGGGACGACCCTATAGTCGTCGGACAAGTCGGCGGCGTGCCAACCTAGTCCCGGGGTCGTGGGGACGGCCCTATAATCGTCGGACAAGTCGGCGGCGGGCCACCCTAGTCCCGGGGTCGTGGGGACGACCCTATAGCCGTCGGACATGATGGTGGGGGGCCAATCTAGTCCCGGGGTCGTGGGGACGACCCTATAGTCGTTGGACATGTTGGCGGCTGGGCAACTTTGGCCCGTGGTCGTCGGGACGACCCTATAGTCGTCGGACATGTCGGCGGCTGGCCAACTTTGGCCCGTGGTCGTGGGGACAACCCTATAGACCTCCGAAATGATGGTGGCGGGCCAATCTAGTCCCGGGGTCGTGGGGACGACCCTATAGTCGTCGGACAAGTCGGCGGCGGGCCAACATAGTCCCGGGGTCGTGGAGACGACCCTATAGTCGTCGGACATGACGGTGGCGGGGCAATCTACTCCTGGGGTCATGGGGACGACCCCATAGTCGTCGGACAAGTCGGCGGCGGGCCAACCTAGTCCCGGGGTCGTGGGGACGACCCTATAGTCGTCGGACATGACGGTGGCGGGGCAATCTACTCCTGGGGTCATGGGGACGACCCCATAGTCGTCGGACAAGTCGGCGGCGGGCCAACCTAGTCCCGGGGTCGTGGGGACGACCCTATAGTCGTCGGACAAGTCGGCGGCGGGCCAACATAGTCCCGGGGTCGTGGGGACGACCCTGTAGTCGTCGGACATGATGGTGGGGGGCCAATCTAGTCCCGGGGTCGTGGGGACGACCCTATAGTCGTCGGGCAAGTCGGTGGCTGGCCAACCTAGTCCCGGGATCGTGGGGACGACCCTATAGTCGTCGGACATGTCGGCGGCTGGCCAACCTAGTCCCGGGGTGGTAGGGACGACCCTATAGTCGTCCGACAAGTCGGCGGCGGACCAACCTAGTCCCGTGGTCGTGGGGACGACCGTATAGTCGTCGGACATGTCGGCGGCTGGCCAACCTAGTCCCGGGGTCGTGGGGACGACCCTATAGTCGTCGGACATGACGGTGGCGGGGCAATCTACTCCTGGGGTTGTGGGGACGACCCCATAGTCGTCGGACAAGTCGGCGGCGGGCCAACCTAGTCCCGGGGTCGTGGGGACGGCCCTATAATCGTCGGACAAGTCGGCGGCGGGCCACCCTAGTCCCGGGGTCGTGGGGACGACCCTATAGCCGTCGGACATGATGGTGTGGGGCCAATCTAGTCGCGGGGTCGTGGGGACGACCCTATAGTCGTCGGACAAGTCGGCGGCGGGCCAACATAGTCCCGGGGTCGTGGGGACGACCCTGTAGTCGTCGGACATGTTGGTGGGGGGCCAATCTAGTCCCGGGGTCGTGGGGACGACCCTATAGTCGTCGGACATGTCGGCGGCTGGCCAACCTAGTCCCGGGGTCGTGGGGACGACCCTATAGTCGTCGGACATGACGGTGGCGGGGCAATCTACTCCTGGGGTTGTTGGGACGACCCCATAGTCGTCGGACAAGTCGGCGGCGGGCCAACATAGTCCCGGGGTCGTGGGGACGACCCTATAGTCGTCGGAAAAGTCGGCGGCAGGCCAACCTAGTCCCTGGGTCGAGGGGCGACCCTATAGTCGTCGGACATGTCGGTGGCGGGCCAATCTAGTCCCGGGGTCGTGGGGACGACCCTATAGTCGTCGGACATGTCGACGGCGGGCCAACGTATGCCCAGGGTCGTAGGGACGAACCTATAGTCGTCGGACATGACGGTGGCGGGCCAATCTAGTCCCGGGGTCGTGGGGACGACCCCATAGTCGTCGGACATGATGGTGGCGGGCCAACCTAGGCCCGGGATCGTGGGGACGACCCTATAGTCGGCGCACAAGTCGGCGGCGGGCCAACCTAGTCCCGTGGTCGTGGGGACGACCCTATAGTCGTCGGACAAGTCGGCGGCGGGCCAACCTAGTCCCGGGGTCGTGGGGACGACCCTATAGTCGTCGGACATGACGGTGGCGGGCCAATCTAGCCCCGGGGTCGTGGGGACGACCCTATAGTCGTCGGACATGTCGGCGGCTGGCCAACCTAGTTCCGGGGGGCAGGGACGACCCTATAGTCGTCGGACAAGTCGGCGGCGGGCCAACCTAGTCCCGGGGCCGTGGGGACGACCCTATAGTCGTCGGACATGACGGTGGCGGGTCAATCTAGCCCCGGGGTCGTGGGGACGACCCTATAGTCGTCGGACATGTCGGCGGCTGGCCAACCTAGTTCCGGGGTGGGAGGGACGACCCTATAGTCGTCGGACCCGCCGGCGGCGGGCCAACCTAGTCCGGGGGTCGTGGGAACGACCCTATAGTCGTCGGACATTTCGGCGGCTGGCGAACCTAGTCCCGGGGTCGTGGGGACGACCCTATTGTCGTCGGACATGTCGGCGGCTGGCGAGCTTTGGCCCGGGGTCGTGGGGACGACCCTATAGTCCTCGGACATGACGGTGGCGGGCCAATCTAGTCCCGGGGTCGTGGGGACGACCCTATAGTCGTCGGACATTTCGGCGGCTGGCGAACCTAGTCCCGGGGTCGTGGGGACGACCCTATTGTCGTCGGACATGTCGGCGGCTGGCGAGCTTTGGCCCGGGGTCGTGGGGACGACCCTATAGTCCTCGGACATGACGGTGGCGGGCCAATCTAGTCCCGGGGTCGTGGGGACGACCCTATAGTCGTCGGACATGACGGTGGCGGGTCAATCTAGCCCCGCGGTCGTGGGGACGACCCTATAGTCGTCGGACATGTCGGCGGCTGGCCAACCTAGTTCCGGGGTGGGAGGGACGACCCTATAGTCGTCGGACAAGTCGGCGGCTGGCCAACATACTCCCGGGGTGGTGGGGACGACCCTATATTCGTCGGACAAGTCGGCGGCTGGCCAGCCTAGTCCCGGGGTCGTGGGGACGACCCTATAGACGTCGGACATGTCGGCGGCTGGCGAGCTTTGGCCCGGGGTCGTGGGGACGACCCTATAGTCGTCAGACAAGTCGGCGGCGGGCCAACCTAGTCCCGGGGTCGTGGGGACGACCCTATAGTCGTCGGACATGACGGTGGCGGGGCAATCTACTCCTGGGGTCGTGGGGACGACCCTATAGTCTTCGGACAAGTCGGCGGCGGGCCAACCGAGCCCCGTGGTCGTGGGGACGACCCTATAGTCGTCGAACATGTCGGCGGCTGGCCAGCCTAGTCCCGGGGTCGTGGGGACGACCCTATAGACGTCGGACATGTCGGCGGCTGGCGAGCTTTGGCCCGGGGTCGTGGGGACGACCCTATAGTCGTCAGACAAGTCGGCGGCGGGCCAACCTAGTCCCGGGGTCGTGGGGACGACCCTATAGTCGTCGGACAAGTCGGCGGCGGGCCAACATAGTCCCGGGGTCGTGGGGACGACCCTATAGTCGCCGGACAAGTCGGCGGCGGGCCAACCTAGTCCCGGGGTCGTGGGGCGACCCTATAGTCGTCGGACATGACGGTGGCGGGCCAATCTAGTCCCGGGGTCGTGGGGACGAGCCTAGAGTCGTCGGACATGACGGTGGCGGGCCAATCCAGTCCCTGGGTCGTTGGGACGACCGTATAGTCGTCGGACATGTCGGCGGCTGGCCAACCTGGTCCCGGGGTCGTGGGGACGACCCTATAGTCGTCGGACAAGTCGGCGGTGGGCCATCCTATTCCCGGGGTCGTGGGGACGATCCTATAGTCGTCGGACATGACGTTGGCGGGCCAATCTAATCCCGGGGTCGTTGGGACGACCGTATAGTCGTCGGACAAGTCGGCGGCTGGCCAACCTGGTCCCGGGCTCGTGGGGACGACCCTATAGTCGTCGGACAAGTCGGCGGCGGGCCAACCTAGTCCCGGGGTCGTTGGGACGACCGTATAGTCGTCGGACAAGTCGGCGGTGGGCCAACCTATTTCCGGGGCCGTGGGGACGACCCTAGAGTCGTCGGACATGACGGTGGCTTGCCAATCTAGTCCCGGGGTCGTGGGGACGACCCTATAGTCGTCCGACAAGTCGGCGGCGGACCAACCTAGTCCCGGGGTCGTGGGGACGACCCTATAGTCGTCGGACATGTCGGCGGCTGGCCAACCTGGTCCCGGGGTCGTGGGGACGACCCTATAGTCGTCGGACAAGTCGGCGGCGGGCCAATCTAGTCCCGGGGTCGTGGGGACGACCCCATAGTCGTCGGACATGTCGGCGGCTGGCCAACTTTGGCCCGTAGTCGTGGGGACGACCGTATATTCGTCGGACATGTTGGCGGTTGGCCAACCTAGTCCCGGGATCGTGGGGACGGCCCTATAGTCGTCGGACATGTCGACGGCGGGCCAACGTATGCCCAGGGTCGTAGGGACGAACCTATAGTCGTCGGACATGACGGTGGCGGGCCAATCTAGTCCCGGGGTCGTGGGGACGACCCCATAGTCGTCGGACATGATGGTGGCGGGCCAACCTAGGCCCGGGATCGTGGGGACGACCCTATAGTCGGCGCACAAGTCGGCGGCGGGCCAACCTAGTCCCGTGGTCGTGGGGACGACCCTATAGTCGTCGGACAAGTCGGCGGCGGGCCAACCTAGTCCCGGGGTCGTGGGGACGACCCTATAGTCGTCGGACATGACGGTGGCGGGCCAATCTAGCCCCGGGGTCGTGGGGACGACCCTATAGTCGTCGGACATGTCGGCGGCGGGCCAACCTAGTTCCGGGGGGCAGGGACGACCCTATAGTCGTCGGACAAGTCGGCGGCGGGCCAACCTAGTCCCGTGGCCGTGGGGACGACCCTATAGTCGTCGGACATGACGGCGGCTGGCCAACTTTGGCCCGTGGTCGTGGGGACGACCATATTGTCGTCGGACATGACGGTGGCGGGCCAATCTAGTCCCGGGGTCGTGGGGACGACCCTATAGTCGGCGGCGGGCCAACCTAGTCCCGGGGTCGTGGGGACGACCCTATAGTCGTCGGACATGACGGTGACGGGCCAATCTAGTCCCGGCGTCGTGGGTATGGCCCTATACCAGTCCGACATGACGGCGGCGTGCCAACCTAGCCCCGGGGTCGTGGAGACGACCCTATAGTCGTCGAACATGTCGGCGGCTGGCCAACCTAGTCCCGTGGTCGTGGGGACGACCCTATAGTCGTCGGACAAGTCGGCGGCGGGCCAACCAAGTCCCGGGGTCGTGGGGAGGACCCAATAGTCGTCGGACATGTCGGCGGCTGGCCAACCTAGTTCCGGGGGGGGGGGAGGGACGACCCTATAGTCGTCGGACAAGTCGGCGCCGGGCCAACCTAGTCCCGGGGTCGTGGGGACGACCCTATAGTCGTCGGACAAGTCGGCGGCGGGCCAACCTAGTCCCGGGGTCGTGGGGACGACCCTATAGTCGTCGGACATGACGGTGGCGGGTCAATCTAGCCCCGGGGTCGTGGGGACGACCCTATAGTCGTCGGACATGTCGGCGGCTGGCCAACCTAGTTCCGGGGCGGGAGGGACGACCCTATAGTCGTCGGACAAGCCGGCGGCGGGCCAACCTAGTCCGGGGGTCGTGGGAACGACCCTATAGTCGTCGGACATTTCGGCGGCTGGCGAACCTAGTCCCGGGGTCGTGGGGACGACCCTATTGTCGTCGGACATGTCGGCGGCTGGCGAGCTTTGGCCCGGGGTCGTGGGGACGACCCTATAGTCCTCGGACATGGCGGTGGCGGGCCAATCTAGTCCCGGGGTCGTGGGGACGACCCTATAGTCGTCGGACATGACGGTGGCGGGTCAATCTAGCCCCGCGGGCGTGGGGACGACCCTATAGTCTTCGGACAAGTCGGCGGCGGGCCAACCGAGCCCCGTGGTCGTGGGGACGACCCTATAGTCGTCGAACATGTCGGCGGCTGGCCAGCCTAGTCCCGGGGTCGTGGGGACGACCCTATAGACGTCGGACTTGTCGGCGGCTGGCGAGCTTTGGCCCGGGGTCGTGGGGACGAACCTATAGTCGTCAGACAAGTCGGCGGCGGGCCAACCTAGTCCCGGGGTCGTGGGGACGACCCTATAGTCGTCGGACAAGTCGGCGGCTGGGCCAACCTAGTCCCGGGGTCGTGGGGACGACCCTATAGTCGTCGGACATGACGGTGGCGGGCCAATCTAGTCCCGGGGTCGTGGGGACGACCCTATAGTCGTCGGACATGACGGTGGCGGGTCAATCTAGCCCCGCGGTCGTGGGGACGACCCTATAGTCGTCGGACATGTCGGCGGCTGGCCAACCTAGTCCCGGGGTCGTGGGGACGACCCTATAGTCCTCGGACATGACGGTGGCGGGCCAATCTAGTCCCGGGGTCGTGGGGACGTCCCTAAGGTCGTCGAACATGTCGGCGGCTGGCCAACCTAGTCCCGGGTTCGTGGGGACGACCCTATAGTCGTCGGACAAGTCGGTGGCGGGCCAATCTAGTCCCGGGGCCGTGGGGACGACCCTATGGTCGTCGGACATGTCGGCGGATGGCCAACATAGTCCCGGGGTCGTGGGGACGACCCTATAGTCGTCGGACAAGTCGGCGGCGGGCCAACCTAGTCCCGGGGTCGTGGGGACGACCCTATAGTCGTCGGACATGTCGGCGGCTGGCCAATCTCGTCCCGGGGTCGTGGGGACGACCCTATAGTCGTCGGACATGTCGGCGGCGGGCCAACCGAGCCCCGTGGTCGTGGGGACGACCCTATAGTCGTCGAACATGTCGGCGGCTGGCCAGCCTAGTCCCGGGGTCGTGGGGACGACCCTATAGACGTCGGACATGTCGGCGGCTGGCGAGCTTTGGCCCGGGGTCGTGGGGACGTCTCTATAGTCGTCGGACAAGTCGGCGGCGGGCCAACCTAGTCCCGGGGTCGTGGAGACGACCCTATAGTCGTCGGACATGACGGTGGCGGGGCAATCTAGTCCGGGGGTCGTGGGGACGATCCTGTAGTCGTCGGACATGACGGTGGTGGGCCAATCTATTCCTGGGGCCGTGGGGACGACCCTATAGTCGTCGGACAAGTCGGCGGCGGCCCAACCTAGTCCCGGGGTCGTGGGGACGACCCTATAGCCGTCGGACATGATGGTGGGGGGCCAATCTAGTCCCGGGGTCGTGGGGACGACCCTATAGTCGTTGGACATGTTGGCGGCTGGGCAACTTTGGCCCGTGGTCGTCGGGACGACCCTATAGTCGTCGGACATGTCGGCGGCTGGCCAACTTTGACCCGTGGTCGTGGGGACAACCCTATAGACCTCCGAAATGATGGTGGCGGGCCAATCTAGTCCCGGTGTCATGGGGACGACCCCATAGTCGTCGGACAAGTCGGCGGCGGGTCAACCTAGTCCCGGGGTCGTGGGGACGACCCTATAGTCGTCGGACATGATGGTGGCGGGCCAACGTACGCCCAGGGTCGTAGGGACGAACCTATAGTCGTCGGACATGACGGTGGCGGGCCAATCTAGTCCCGGGGTCGTGGGGACGACCCCATAGTCGCCGGCCATAACGATGGCGGGCCAATCTAGCCCCGGGGTCGTGGGGACGACCCTATAGACGTCGGACATGTCGGCGGCTGGCCAACCTAGTCCCGGGGTCGTGGGGACGACCCTATAGTCGTCGGACATGTCGGCGGCTGGCCAGCCTAGTCGCGGGATCGTGGGGACGACCCTATAGTCGTCGGACATGTCGGCGGCGGGCCAACGTATGCCCAGGGTCGTAGGCACGAACCTATATTCGTCGGACATGACGGTGGCGGGCCAATCTAATCCCGGGATCGTGGGTACGACCCTATACTCGTCGGACATGACGGTGGCGGGCCACTCTAGTCCCGGGGTTGTGGGGACGACCTCATAGTCATCGGACAAGTCGGCGGCGGGCCAACCTAGCCCCGGGGACGTGGGGACGACCCTGTAGTCGTCGGACAAGTCGGCGGCGGGCCAAACTAGTCCCGGGGTCGCGGGGACGACCCTGTAGTCGTCGGACAAGTCGGCGGCGGGCCAACCTAGTCCCGTGGTCGTGGGGACGACCCTATAGTCGTCGGACATGTCGGCGGCTGGGCAACTTTGGCCCGTGGTCGTGGGGACGTCTCTATAGACGTCGGACAAGTCGGCGGCGGGCCAACCTAGTCCCGGGGTCGTGGAGACGACCCTATAGTCGTCGGACATGACGGTGGCGGGGCAATCTAGTCCGGGGGTCGTGGGGACGATCCTGTAGTCGTCGGACATGACGGTGGTGGGCCAATCTATTCCTGGGGCCGTGGGGACGACCCTATAGTCGTCGGACAAGTCGGCGGCGGGCCAACCTAGTCCCGTGGTCGTGGGGACGGCCCTATAATCGTCGGACAAGTCGGCGGCGGGCCACCCTAGTCCCGGGGTCGTGGGGACGACCCTATAGCCGTCGGACATGATGGTGGGGGGCCAATCTAGTCCCGGGGTCGTGGAGACGACCCTATAGTCGTCGGACAAGTCGGCGGCGGGCCAACCTAGTCCTGGGGTCGTGGGGCGACCCTATAGTCGTCGGACATGACGGTGGCGGGCCAATCTAGTCCCGGGGTCGTGGGGACGAGCCTATAGTCGTCGGACATGTCGGCGGCTGACCAACTTTGGCCCGGGGTCGTGGAGACGACCCTATAGTCGTCGGACAAGTCGGCGGCGGGCCAACCTAGTCCCGGGGACGTGGGGACGACCCTGTAGTCGTCGGACAAGTCGGCGGCGGGCCAAACTAGTCCCGGGGTCGCGGGGACGACACTGTAGTCGTCGGACATGACGGTGGCGGGGCAATCTAGTCCGGGGGTCGTGGGGACGATCCTGTAGTCGTCAGACATGACGGTGGTGGGCCAATCTATTCCTGGGGCCGTGGGGACGACCCTATAGTCGTCGGACATGTCGGCGGCTGGCCAACCTAGTCCCGGGATCGTGGGGACGACGGCGGACATGTCGGCGGCGGGCCAACGTATGCCCAGGGTCGTAGGGACGAACCCATAGTCGTCGGACATGACGGTGGCGGGCCAATCTACTCCCGGGCTCGTGGGGACGACCCTATAGTCGTCGGACATGACGGTGGCGGGCCAATCTAGTCCCGGAGTCGTGGGGACGACCCCATAGTCGTCGAACATGTCGGCGGCTGGGCAACTTTGGCCCGTGGTCTTGGGGACGACCCTATAGTCGTCGGACAAGTCGGCGGCGGGCCAACCTACTCCCGGGGTCGTGGGGACGACCCTATAGTCGTCGGACAAGTCGGCGGCGGGCCAACCTAGTCCCGTGGTCGTGGGGACGACCCTATAGTCGTCGGACATGTCGGCGGCTGGGCAACTTTGGCCCGTGGTCGTGGGGACGTCTCTATAGTCGTCGGACAAGTCGGCGGCGGGCCAACCTAGTCCCGGGGTCGTGGAGACGACCCTATAGTCGTCGGACATGACGGTGGCGGGGCAATCTAGTCCGGGGGTCGTGGCGACGATCCTGTAGTCGACGGACATGACGGTGGTGGGCCAATCTATTCCTGGGGCCGTGGGGACGACCCTATAGTCGTCGGACAAGTCGGCGGCGGGCCAACCTAGTCCCGGGGTCGTGGGGCGACCCTATAGTCGTCGGACATGACGGTGGCGGGCCAATCTAGTCCCGGGGTCGTGGGGACGAGCCTATAGTCGTCGGACATGTCGGTGGCGGGCCAATCTAGTCCCGGGGTCGTGGGGACGACCCTGTAGTCGTCGGACAAGTCGGCGGCGGGCCGACATAGTCCCGGGGTCGTGGGGACGACCCTATAGTCGTCGGACAAGTCGGCGGCGGGCCAACCTAGTCCCGGGGTGTGGGGCAACCCTATAGTCGTCGGACAAGTCGGCGGCGGGCCAACCTAGTCCCGGGGTCGTGGGGACGGCCCTATAATCGTCGGACAAGTCGGCGGCGGGCCACCCTAGTCCCGGGGTCGTGGGGACGACCCTATAGCCGTCGGACATGATGGTGGGGGGCCAATCTAGTCCCGGGGTCGTGGGGACGACCCTATAGTCGTTGGACATGTTGGCGGCTGGGCAACTTTGGCCCGTGGTCGTCGGGACGACCCTATAGTCGTCGGACATGTCGGCGGCTGGCCAACTTTGGCCCGTGGTCGTGGGGGCAACCCTATAGACCTCCGAAATGATGGTGGCGGGCCAATCTAGTCTCGGGGTCGTGGGGACGACCCTATAGTCATCGGACAAGTCGGCGGCGGGCTAACCTAGTCCCGGGGTCGTGGGGACGACCCAATAGTCGTCGGACAAGTGGGCGGCGGGCCAACATAGTCCCGGGGTCGTGGGGACGACCCTATAGTCGCCGGACAAGTCGGCGGCGGGCCAACCTAGTCCCGGGGTCGTGGGGCGACCCTATAGTCGTCGGACATGACGGTGGCGGGCCAATCTAGTCCCGGGGTCGTGGGGACGAGCCTATAGTCGTCGGACATGTCGGCGGCTGACCAACTTTGGCCCGGGGTCGTGGAGACGACCCTATAGTCGTCGGACAAGTCGGCGGCGGGCCAACCTAGTCCCGGGGACGTGGGGACGACCCTGTAGTCGTCGGACAAGTCGGCGGCGGGCCAAACTAGTCCCGGGGTCGCGGGGACGACCCTGTAGTCGTCGGACATGTCGGCGGCTGGGCAACTTTGGCCCGTGGTCGTGGGGACGTCTCTATAGTCGTCGGACAAGTCGGCGGCGGGCCAACCTAGTCCCGGGGTCGTGGAGAGGCCCCTATAGTCGTCGGACATGACGGTGGCGGGGCAATCTAGTCCGGGGGTCGTGGGGACGATCCTGTAGTCGTCGGACATGACGGTGGTGGGCCAATCTATTCCTGGGGCCGTGGGGACGACCCTATAGTCGTCGGACATGTCGGCGGCTGGCCAACCTAGTCCCGGGATCGTGGGGACGCCTCTATAGTCGTCGGACAAGTCGGCGGCGGGCCAACCTAGTCCCTGGGTCGTGGGGCGACCCTATAGTCGTCGGACATGTCGGTGGCGGGCCAATCTACTCCCGGGGTCGTGGGGACGACCCTGTAGTCGTCGGACAAGTCGGCGGCGGGCCGACATAGTCCCGGGGTCGTGGGGACGACCCTATAGTCGTCGGACAAGTCGGCGGCGGGCCAACCTAGTCCCGGGGTGTGGGGCAACCCTATAGTCGTCGGACATGACGGTGGCGGGCCAATCTAGTCCCGGGGTCGTGGGGACGAGCCTATAGTCGTCGGACATGTCGGCGGCTGACCAACTTTGGCCCGGGGTCGTGGGGACGACCCTATAGTCGTCGGACATGACGGTGGCGGGCCAATCTAGTCCCGGGCTCGTGGGGACGACCCTATAGTCGTCGGACATGACGGTGGCGGGCCAATCTAGTCCCGGGGTCGTGGGGACGACCCTATAGTCGTCGGACAAGTCAGCGGCGGGCCAACCTAGTCCCGGTGTCGTGGGGACGACCCTATAGTCGTCGGACATGACGGTGGCGGGACAATCCTGCCCCGGGGTCGTGGGGACGACCCTATAGTCGTCGGACATGACGGTGGCGGGCCAATCTAATCCCGGGCTCGTGGGGACGACGCTATAGTCGTCGGACATGACGGTGGCGGGCCAATCTAGTCCCGGGGTCGTGGGGACGACCCCATAGTCGTCGAACATGTCGGCGGCTGGCCAACCTAGTCCCGGGGTCGTGGGGACGACCCTATAGTCGTCGGACATGACGGTGGCGGGCCAATCTAGTCCCGGGCTCGTGGGGACGACCCTATAGTCGTCGGACATGACGGTGGCGGGCCAATCTAGTCCCGGGGTCGTGGGGACGACCCTATAGTCGTCGGACAAGTCAGCGGCGGGCCAACCTAGTCCCGGTGTCGTGGGGACGACCCTATAGTCGTCGGACATGACGGTGGCGGGCCAATCTAGCCCCGGGGTCGTGGGGACGACCCTATAGCCGTCGGACATGATGGTGGGGGGCCAATCTAGTCCCGGGGTCGTGGGGACGACCCTATAGTCGTTGGACATGTTGGCGGCTGGGCAACTTTGGCCCGTGGTCGTCGGGACGACCCTATAGTCGTCGGACATGTCGGCGGCTGGCCAACTTTGGCCCGTGGTCGTGGGGGCAACCCTATAGACCTCCGAAATGATGGTGGCGGGCCAATCTAGTCTCGGGGTCGTGGGGACGACCCTATAGTCATCGGACAAGTCGGCGGCGGGCTAACCTAGTCCCGGGGTCGTGGGGACGACCCTATAGTCGTCGGACAAGTGGGCGGCGGGCCAACATAGTCCCGGGGTCGTGGGGACGACCCTATAGTCGCCGGACAAGTCGGCGGCGGGCCAACCTAGTCCCGGGGTCGTGGGGCGACCCTATAGTCGTCGGACATGACGGTGGCGGGCCAATCTAGTCCCGGGGTCGTGGGGACGAGCCTATAGTCGTCGGACATGTCGGCGGCTGACCAACTTTGGCCCGGGGTCGTGGGGACGACCCTATAGTCGTCGGACATGACGGTGGCGGGCCAATCTAGTCCCGGGCTCGTGGGGACGACCCTATAGTCGTCGGACATGACGGTGGCGGGCCAATCTAGTCCCGGGGTCGTGGGGACGACCCTATAGTCGTCGGACAAGTCAGCGGCGGGCCAACCTAGTCCCGGTGTCGTGGGGACGACCCTATAGTCGTCGGACATGACGGTGGCGGGACAATCTAGCCCCGGGGTCGTGGGGACGACCCTATAGTCGTCGGACATGACGGTGGCGGGCCAATCTAATCCCGGGCTCGTGGGGACGACGCTATAGTCGTCGGACATGACGGTGGCGGGCCAATCTAGTCCCGGGGTCGTGGGGACGACCCCATAGTCGTCGAACATGTCGGCGGCTGGCCAACCTAGTCCCGGGGTCGTGGGGACGACCCTATAGTCGTCGGACATGACGGTGGCGGGCCAATCTAGTCCCGGGCTCGTGGGGACGACCCTATAGTCGTCGGACATGACGGTGGCGGGCCAATCTAGTCCCGGGGTCGTGGGGACGACCCTATAGTCGTCGGACAAGTCAGCGGCGGGCCAACCTAGTCCCGGTGTCGTGGGGACGACCCTATAGTCGTCGGACATGACGGTGGCGGGCCAATCTAGCCCCGGGGTCGTGGGGACGACCCTATAGTCGTCGGACATGACGGTGGCGGGCCAATCTAGTCCCGGGCTCGTGGGGACGACGCTATAGTCGTCGGACATGACGGTGGCGGGCCAATCTAGTCCCGGGGTCGTGGGGACGACCCCATAGTCGTCGAACATGTCGGCGGCTGGCCAACCTAGTCCCGGGGTGGTAGGGACGACCCTATAGTCGTCGGACAAGTCGGCGGCGGGCCAACCTAGTCCCGGGGTCGTGGGGACGGCCCTATAATCGTCGGACAAGTCGGCGGCGGGCCACCCTAGTCCCGGGGTCGTGGGGACGACCCTATAGCCGTCGGACATGATGGTGGGGGGCCAATCTAGTCCCGGGGTCGTGGGGACGACCCTATAGTCGTTGGACATGTTGGCGGCTGGGCAACTTTGGCCCGTGGTCGTCGGGACGACCCTATAGTCGTCGGACATGTCGGCGGCTGGCCAACTTTGGCCCGTGGTCGTGGGGACAACCCTATAGACCTCCGAAATGATGGTGGCGGGCCAATCTAGTCCCGGGGTCGTGGGGACGACCCTATAGTCGTCGGACAAGTCGGCGGCGGGCCAGCATAGTCCCGGGGTCGTGGAGACGACCCTATAGTCGTCGGACATGACGGTGGCGGGGCAATCTACTCCTGGGGTCATGGGGACGACCCCATAGTCGTCGGACAAGTCGGCGGCGGGCCAACCTAGTCCCGGGGTCGTGGGGACGACCCTATAGTCGTCCGACAAGTCGGCGGCGGACCAACCTAGTCCCGTGGTCGTGGGGACGACCCTATAGCCGTCGGACATGATGGTGGGGGCCAATCTAGTCCCGGGGTCGTGGGGACGAGCCTAGAGTCGTCGGACATGACGGTGGCGGGCCAATCCAGTCCCAGGGTCGTTGGGACGACCGTATAGTCGTCGGACATGTCGGCGGCTGGCCAACCTGGTCCCGGGGTCGTGGGGACGACCCTATAGTCGTCGTGCAAGTCGGCGGCGGGCCAACCTATTCCCGGGGTCGTGGGGACGATCCTATAGTCGTCGGACATGACGTTGGCGGGCCAATCTAATCCCGGGGTCGTTGGGACGACCGTATAGTCGTCGGACAAGTCGGCGGCTGGCCAACCTGGTCCCGGGCTCGTGGGGACGACCCTATAGTCGTCGGACAAGTCGGCGGCGGGCCAACCTAGTCCCGGGGTCGTTGGGACGACCGTATAGTCGTCGGACAAGTCGGCGGTGGGCCAACCTATTTCCGGGGCCGTGGGGACGACCCTAGAGTCGTCGGACATGACGGTGACTTGCCAATCTAGTCCCGGGGTCGTGGGGACGACCCTATAGTCGTCCGACAAGTCGGCGGCGGGCCAACCTAGTCCCGGGGTCGTGGGGACGACCCTATAGTCGTCGGACATGACGGTGGCGGGCCAATCTAGTCCCGTGGTCGTGGGGACGACCCTATAGTCGTCGGACAAGTCGGCGGCGGGCCAACCAAGTCCCGGGGTCGTGGGGAGGACCCAATAGTCGTCGGACATGTCGGCGGCTGGCCAACCTAGTTCCGGGGAGGGAGGGACGACCCTATAGTCGTCGGACAAGTCGGCGGCGGGCCAACCTAGTCCCGGGGTCGTGGGGACGACCCTATAGTCGTCGGACATGACGGTGGTGGGCCAACGTATGCCCAGGGTCGTAGGGACGAACCTATAGTCGTCGGACATGACGGTGGCGGGCCAATCTAGTCCCGGGGTCGTGGGGACGACCCCATAGTCGTCGGACATGATGGTGGCTGGTCAACCTAGTTCCGGGGTGGGAGGGACGACCCTATAGTCGTCGAACATGTCGGCGGCTGGCCAATCTAGTCACGGGGTCCTGGGGACGACCCTATAGTCGTCGGACAAGTCGGCGGCGGGCTAACCTAGTCCCGGGGTCGTGGGGACGACCCTATAATCGTCGGACAAGTCGGCGGCGGGCCACCCTAGTCCCGGGGTCGTGGGGACGACCCTATAGCCGTCGGACATGATGGTGGCGGGCCAATCTAGTCCCGGGGTCGTGGGGACGACCCCATAGTCGTCGGACAAGATGGTGGCGGGCCAATCTAGTCCCGGGGTCGTGGGGACGACCCTATAGTCGTCGGACAAGTCAGCGGCGGGCCAACCTAGTCCCGGTGTCGTGGGGACGACCCTATAGTCGTCGGACATGACGGTGGCGGGCCAATCTAGCCCCGGGGTCGTGGGGACGACCCTATAGTCGTCGGACATGACGGTGGCGGGCCAATCTAGTCCCGGGCTCGTGGGGACGACCCTATAGTCGTCGGACATGACGGTGGCGGGCCAATCTAGTCCCGGGGTCGTGGGGACGACCCCATAGTCGTCGAACATGTCGGCGGCTGGTCAACCTAGTCCCGGGGTGGTAGGGACGACCCTATAGTCGTCGGACAAGTCGGCGGCGGGCCAACCTAGTCCCGGGGTCGTGGGGACGGCCCTATAATCGTCGGACAAGTCGGCGGCGGGCCACCCTAGTCCCGGGGTCGTGGGGACGACCCTATAGCCGTCGGACATGATGGTGGGGGGCCAATCTAGTCCCGGGGTCGTGGGGACGACCCTATAGTCGTTGGACATGTTGGCGGCTGGGCAACTTTGGCCCGTGGTCGTCGGGACGACCCTATAGTCGTCGGACATGACGGTGGCGGGCCAATCTAGTCCCGGGCTCGTGGGGACGACCCTATAGTCGTCGGACATGACGGTGGCGGGCCAATCTAGTCCCGGGGTCGTGGGGACGACCCCATAGTCGTCGAACATGTCGGCGGCTGGCCAACCTAGTCCCGGGGTGGTAGGGACGACCCTATAGTCGTCGGACAAGTCGGCGGCGGGCCAAACTAGTCCCGGGGTCGTGGGGACGGCCCTATAATCGTCGGACAAGTCGGCGGCGGGCCACCCTAGTCCCGGGGTCGTGGGGACGACCCTATAGCCGTCGGACATGATGGTGGGGGGCCAATCTAGTCCCGGGGTCGTGGGGACGACCCTATAGTCGTTGGACATGTTGGCGGCTGGGCAACTTTGGCCCGTGGTCGTCGGGACGACCCTATAGTCGTCGGACATGTCGGCGGCTGGCCAACTTTGGCCCGTGGTCGTGGGGACAACCCTATAGACCTCCGAAATGATGGTGGCGGGCCAATCTAGTCCCGGGGTCGTGGGGACGACCCTATAGTCGTCGGACAAGTCGGCGGCGGGCCAACATAGTCCCGGGGTCGTGGAGACGACCCTATAGTCGTCGGACATGACGGTGGCGGGGCAATCTACTCCTGGGGTCATGGGGACGACCCCATAGTCGTCGGACAAGTCGGCGGCGGGCCAACCTAGTCCCGGGGTCGTGGGGACGACCCTATAGTCGTCGGACATGACGGTGGCGGGGCAATCTACTCCTGGGGTCATGGGGACGACCCCATAGTCGTCGGACAAGTCGGCGGCGGGCCAACCTAGTCCCGGGGTCGTGGGGACGACCCTATAGTCGTCGGACAAGTCGGCGGCGGGCCAACATAGTCCCGGGGTCGTGGGGACGACCCTGTAGTCGTCGGACATGATGGTGGGGGGCCAATCTAGTCCCGGGGTCGTGGGGACGACCCTATAGTCGTCGGGCAAGTCGGTGGCTGGCCAACCTAGTCCCGGGATCGTGGGGACGACCCTATAGTCGTCGGACATGTCGGCGGCTGGCCAACCTAGTCCCGGGGTGGTAGGGACGACCCTATAGTCGTCCGACAAGTCGGCGGCGGACCAACCTAGTCCCGTGGTCGTGGGGACGACCGTATAGTCGTCGGACATGTCGGCGGCTGGCCAACCTAGTCCCGGGGTCGTGGGGACGACCCTATAGTCGTCGGACATGACGGTGGCGGGGCAATCTACTCCTGGGGTTGTGGGGACGACCCCATAGTCGTCGGACAAGTCGGCGGCGGGCCAACCTAGTCCCGGGGTCGTGGGGACGGCCCTATAATCGTCGGACAAGTCGGCGGCGGGCCACCCTAGTCCCGGGGTCGTGGGGACGACCCTATAGCCGTCGGACATGATGGTGTGGGGCCAATCTAGTCGCGGGGTCGTGGGGACGACCCTATAGTCGTCGGACAAGTCGGCGGCGGGCCAACATAGTCCCGGGGTCGTGGGGACGACCCTGTAGTCGTCGGACATGTTGGTGGGGGGCCAATCTAGTCCCGGGGTCGTGGGGACGACCCTATAGTCGTCGGACATGTCGGCGGCTGGCCAACCTAGTCCCGGGGTCGTGGGGACGACCCTATAGTCGTCGGACATGACGGTGGCGGGGCAATCTACTCCTGGGGTTGTTGGGACGACCCCATAGTCGTCGGACAAGTCGGCGGCGGGCCAACATAGTCCCGGGGTCGTGGGGACGACCCTATAGTCGTCGGAAAAGTCGGCGGCAGGCCAACCTAGTCCCTGGGTCGAGGGGCGACCCTATAGTCGTCGGACATGTCGGTGGCGGGCCAATCTAGTCCCGGGGTCGTGGGGACGACCCTATAGTCGTCGGACAGGTCGACGGCGGGCCAACGTATGCCCAGGGTCGTAGGGACGAACCTATAGTCGTCGGACATGACGGTGGCGGGCCAATCTAGTCCCGGGGTCGTGGGGACGACCCCATAGTCGTCGGACATGATGGTGGCGGGCCAACCTAGGCCCGGGATCGTGGGGACGACCCTATAGTCGGCGCACAAGTCGGCGGCGGGCCAACCTAGTCCCGTGGTCGTGGGGACGACCCTATAGTCGTCGGACAAGTCGGCGGCGGGCCAACCTAGTCCCGGGGTCGTGGGGACGACCCTATAGTCGTCGGACATGACGGTGGCGGGCCAATCTAGCCCCGGGGTCGTGGGGACGACCCTATAGTCGTCGGACATGTCGGCGGCTGGCCAACCTAGTTCCGGGGGGCAGGGACGACCCTATAGTCGTCGGACAAGTCGGCGGCGGGCCAACCTAGTCCCGGGGCCGTGGGGACGACCCTATAGTCGTCGGACATGACGGTGGCGGGTCAATCTAGCCCCGGGGTCGTGGGGACGACCCTATAGTCGTCGGACATGTCGGCGGCTGGCCAACCTAGTTCCGGGGTGGGAGGGACGACCCTATAGTCGTCGGACCCGCCGGCGGCGGGCCAACCTAGTCCGGGGGTCGTGGGAACGACCCTATAGTCGTCGGACATTTCGGCGGCTGGCGAACCTAGTCCCGGGGTCGTGGGGACGACCCTATTGTCGTCGGACATGTCGGCGGCTGGCGAGCTTTGGCCCGGGGTCGTGGGGACGACCCTATAGTCCTCGGACATGACGGTGGCGGGCCAATCTAGTCCCGGGGTCGTGGGGACGACCCTATAGTCGTCGGACATGACGGTGGCGGGTCAATCTAGCCCCGCGGTCGTGGGGACGACCCTATAGTCGTCGGACATGTCGGCGGCTGGCCAACCTAGTTCCGGGGAGGGAGGGACGACCCTATAGTCGTCGGACAAGTCGGCGGCTGGCCAACATAGTCCCGGGGTGGTGGGGACGACCCTATATTCGTCGGACAAGTCGGCGGCTGGCCAGCCTAGTCCCGGGGTCGTGGGGACGACCCTATAGACGTCGGACATGTCGGCGGCTGGCGAGCTTTGGCCCGGGGTCGTGGGGACGACCCTATAGTCGTCAGACAAGTCGGCGGCGGGCCAACCTAGTCCCGGGGTCGTGGGGACGACCCTATAGTCGTCGGACATGACGGTGGCGGGGCAATCTACTCCTGGGGTCGTGGGGACGACCCTATAGTCTTCGGACAAGTCGGCGGCGGGCCAACCGAGCCCCGTGGTCGTGGGGACGACCCTATAGTCGTCGAACATGTCGGCGGCTGGCCAGCCTAGTCCCGGGGTCGTGGGGACGACCCTATAGACGTCGGACATGTCGGCGGCTGGCGAGCTTTGGCCCGGGGTCGTGGGGACGACCCTATAGTCGTCAGACAAGTCGGCGGCGGGCCAACCTAGTCCCGGGGTCGTGGGGACGACCCTATAGTCGTCGGACAAGTCGGCGGCGGGCCAACATAGTCCCGGGGTCGTGGGGACGACCGTATAGTCGTCGGACATGTCGGCGGCTGGCCAATCTAGTCCCGTGGTCGTGGGGACGACCCTATAGTCGTCGGACAAGTCGGCGGCGGGCCAACCAAGTCCCGGGGTCGTGGGGAGGACCCAATAGTCGTCGGACATGTCGGCGGCTGGCCAACCTAGTTCCGGGGGGGGAGGGACGACCCTATAGTCGTCGGACAAGTCGGCGGCGGGCCAACCTAGTCCCGGGGTCGTGGGGACGACCCTATAGTCGTCGGACATGACGGTGGTGGGCCAACGTATGCCCAGGGTCGTAGGGACGAACCTATAGTCGTCGGACATGACGGTGGCGGGCCAATCTAGTCCCGGGGTCGTGGGGACGACCCCATAGTCGTCGGACATGATGGTGGCTGGTCAACCTAGTTCCGGGGTGGGAGGGACGACCCTATAGTCGTCGAACATGTCGGCGGCTGGCCAATCTAGTCACGGGGTCCTGGGGACGACCCTATAGTCGTCGGACAAGTCGGCGGCGGGCTAACCTAGTCCCGGGGTCGTGGGGACGACCCTATAGTAGTCGGACATGTCGGCGGCTGGCCAACCTAGTTCCGGGGTGGGAGGGACGACCCTATAGTCGTCGGACAAGTCGGCGGCGGGCCAACCTAGTCCCGGGGTCGTGGGGACGACCCTATAGTCGTCGGACAAGTCGGCGGCGGGCCAACCTATTCCCGGGGTCGTGGGGACGGCCCTATAGTCGTCGGACATGACGGTGGCGGGCCAATCTAGTCCCGGGGTCGTGGGGACGACCCTATAGTCGTCGGACAAGTCAGCGGCGGGACAACCTATTCCCGGGGTCGTGGGGAAAACCCTATAGTCGTCGGACATGACGGTGGCGGGCCAACGTATGCCCAGGGTCGTAGGGACGAACCTATAGTCGTCGGACATGACGGTGGCGGGCCAATCTAGTCCCGGGGTCGTGGGGACGACCCCATAGTCGTCGGACATGATGGTGGCGAGCCAACCTAGGCCCGGGATCGTGGGGACGAACCTATAGTCGTCGGACATGTCGACGGCGGGCCAACGTATGCCCAGGGTCGTAGGGACGAACCTATAGTCGTCGGACATGACGGTGGCGGGCCAATCTAGTCCCGGGGTCGTGGGGACGACCCCATAGTCGTCGGACATGATGGTGGCGGGCCAATCTAGTCCCGGGGTCGTGGGGACGACCCTATAGTCGTCGGACAAGTCAGCGGCGGGCCAACCTAGTCCCGGTGTCGTGGGGACGACCCTATAGTCGTCGGACATGACGGTGGCGGGCCAATCTAGCCCCGGGGTCGTGGGGACGACCCTATAGTCGTCGGACATGACGGTGGCGGGCCAATCTAGTCCCGGGCTCGTGGGGACGACCCTATAGTCGTCGGACATGACGGTGGCGGGCCAATCTAGTCCCGGGGTCGTGGGGACGACCCCATAGTCGTCGAACATGTCGGCGGCTGGTCAACCTAGTCCCGGGGTGGTAGGGACGACCCTATAGTCGTCGGACAAGTCGGCGGCGGGCCAACCTAGTCCCGGGGTCGTGGGGACGGCCCTATAATCGTCGGACAAGTCGGCGGCGGGCCACCCTAGTCCCGGGGTCGTGGGGACGACCCTATAGTCGTTGGACATGTTGGCGGCTGGGCAACTTTGGCCCGTGGTCGTCGGGACGACCCTATAGTCGTCGGACATGACGGTGGCGGGCCAATCTAGTCCCGGGCTCGTGGGGACGACCCTATAGTCGTCGGACATGACGGTGGCGGGCCAATCTAGTCCCGGGGTCGTGGGGACGACCCCATAGTCGTCGAACATGTCGGCGGCTGGCCAACCTAGTCCCGGGGTGGTAGGGACGACCCTATAGTCGTCGGACAAGTCGGCGGCGGGCCAAACTAGTCCCGGGGTCGTGGGGACGGCCCTATAATCGTCGGACAAGTCGGCGGCGGGCCACCCTAGTCCCGGGGTCGTGGGGACGACCCTATAGCCGTCGGACATGATGGTGGGGGGCCAATCTAGTCCCGGGGTCGTGGGGACGACCCTATAGTCGTTGGACATGTTGGCGGCTGGGCAACTTTGGCCCGTGGTCGTCGGGACGACCCTATAGTCGTCGGACATGTCGGCGGCTGGCCAACTTTGGCCCGTGGTCGTGGGGACAACCCTATAGACCTCCGAAATGATGGTGGCGGGCCAATCTAGTCCCGGTGTCGTGGGGACGACCCTATAGTCGTCGGACAAGTCGGCGGCGGGCCAACATAGTCCCGGGGTCGTGGAGACGACCCTATAGTCGTCGGACATGACGGTGGCGGGGCAATCTACTCCTGGGGTCATGGGGACGACCCCATAGTCGTCGGACAAGTCGGCGGCGGGCCAACCTAGTCCCGGGGTCGTGGGGACGACCCTATAGTCGTCGGACATGACGGTGGCGGGGCAATCTACTCCTGGGGTCATGGGGACGACCCCATAGTCGTCGGACAAGTCGGCGGCGGGCCAACCTAGTCCCGGGGTCGTGGGGACGACCCTATAGTCGTCGGACAAGTCGGCGGCGGGCCAACATAGTCCCGGGGTCGTGGGGACGACCCTGTAGTCGTCGGACATGATGGTGGGGGGCCAATCTAGTCCCGGGGTCGTGGGGACGACCCTATAGTCGTCGGGCAAGTCGGTGGCTGGCCAACCTAGTCCCGGGATCGTGGGGACGACCCTATAGTCGTCGGACATGTCGGCGGCTGGCCAACCTAATCCCGGGGTGGTAGGGACGACCCTATAGTCGTCCGACAAGTCGGCGGCGGACCAACCTAGTCCCGTGGTCGTGGGGACGACCGTATAGTCGTCGGACATGTCGGCGGCTGGCCAACCTAGTCCCGGGGTCGTGGGGACGACCCTATAGTCGTCGGACATGACGGTGGCGGGGCAATCTACTCCTGGGGTTGTGGGGACGACCCCATAGTCGTCGGACAAGTCGGCGGCGGGCCAACCTAGTCCCGGGGTCGTGGGGACGGCCCTATAATCGTCGGACAAGTCGGCGGCGGGCCACCCTAGTCCCGGGGTCGTGGGGACGACCCTATAGCCGTCGGACATGATGGTGTGGGGCCAATCTAGTCGCGGGGTCGTGGGGACGACCCTATAGTCGTCGGACAAGTCGGCGGCGGGCCAACATAGTCCCGGGGTCGTGGGGACGACCCTGTAGTCGTCGGACATGTTGGTGGGGGGCCAATCTAGTCCCGGGGTCGTGGGGACGACCCTATAGTCGTCGGACATGTCGGCGGCTGGCCAACCTAGTCCCGGGGTCGTGGGGACGACCCTATAGTCGTCGGACATGACGGTGGCGGGGCAATCTACTCCTGGGGTTGTTGGGACGACCCCATAGTCGTCGGACAAGTCGGCGGCGGGCCAACATAGTCCCGGGGTCGTGGGGACGACCCTATAGTCGTCGGAAAAGTCGGCGGCAGGCCAACCTAGTCCCTGGGTCGAGGGGCGACCCTATAGTCGTCGGACATGTCGGTGGCGGGCCAATCTAGTCCCGGGGTCGTGGGGACGACCCTATAGTCGTCGGACATGTCGACGGCGGGCCAACGTATGCCCAGGGTCGTAGGGACGAACCTATAGTCGTCGGACATGACGGTGGCGGGCCAATCTAGTCCCGGGGTCGTGGGGACGACCCCATAGTCGTCGGACATGATGGTGGCGGGCCAACCTAGGCCCGGGATCGTGGGGACGACCCTATAGTCGGCGCACAAGTCGGCGGCGGGCCAACCTAGTCCCGTGGTCGTGGGGACGACCCTATAGTCGTCGGACAAGTCGGCGGCGGGCCAACCTAGTCCCGGGGTCGTGGGGACGACCCTATAGTCGTCGGACATGACGGTGGCGGGCCAATCTAGCCCCGGGGTCGTGGGGACGACCCTATAGTCGTCGGACATGTCGGCGGCTGGCCAACCTAGTTCCGGGGGGCAGGGACGACCCTATAGTCGTCGGACAAGTCGGCGGCGGGCCAACCTAGTCCCGGGGCCGTGGGGACGACCCTATAGTCGTCGGACATGACGGTGGCGGGTCAATCTAGCCCCGGGGTCGTGGGGACGACCCTATAGTCGTCGGACATGTCGGCGGCTGGCCAACCTAGTTCCGGGGTGGGAGGGACGACCCTATAGTCGTCGGACCCGCCGGCGGCGGGCCAACCTAGTCCGGGGGTCGTGGGAACGACCCTATAGTCGTCGGACATTTCGGCGGCTGGCGAACCTAGTCCCGGGGTCGTGGGGACGACCCTATTGTCGTCGGACATGTCGGCGGCTGGCGAGCTTTGGCCCGGGGTCGTGGGGACGACCCTATAGTCCTCGGACATGACGGTGGCGGGCCAATCTAGTCCCGGGGTCGTGGGGACGACCCTATAGTCGTCGGACATGACGGTGGCGGGTCAATCTAGCCCCGCGGTCGTGGGGACGACCCTATAGTCGTCGGACATGTCGGCGGCTGGCCAACCTAGTTCCGGGGTGGGAGGGACGACCCTATAGTCGTCGGACAAGTCGGCGGCTGGCCAACATAGTCCCGGGGTGGTGGGGACGACCCTATATTCGTCGGACAAGTCGGCGGCTGGCCAGCCTAGTCCCGGGGTCGTGGGGACGACCCTATAGACGTCGGACATGTCGGCGGCTGGCGAGCTTTGGCCCGGGGTCGTGGGGACGACCCTATAGTCGTCAGACAAGTCGGCGGCGGGCCAACCTAGTCCCGGGGTCGTGGGGACGACCCTATAGTCGTCGGACATGACGGTGGCGGGGCAATCTACTCCTGGGGTCGTGGGGACGACCCTATAGTCTTCGGACAAGTCGGCGGCGGGCCAACCGAGCCCCGTGGTCGTGGGGACGACCCTATAGTCGTCGAACATGTCGGCGGCTGGCCAGCCTAGTCCCGGGGTCGTGGGGACGACCCTATAGACGTCGGACATGTCGGCGGCTGGCGAGCTTTGGCCCGGGGTCGTGGGGACGACCCTATAGTCGTCAGACAAGTCGGCGGCGGGCCAACCTAGTCCCGGGGTCGTGGGGACGACCCTATAGTCGTCGGACAAGTCGGCGGCGGGCCAACATAGTCCCGGGGTCGTGGGGACGACCCTATAGTCGCCGGACAAGTCGGCGGCGGGCCAACCTAGTCCCGGGGTCGTGGGGCGACCCTATAGTCGTCGGACATGACGGTGGCGGGCCAATCTAGTCCCGGGGTCGTGGGGACGTGCCTAGAGTCGTCGGACATGACGGTGGCGGGCCAATCCAGTCCCAGGGTCGTTGGGACGACCGTATAGTCGTCGGACATGTCGGCGGCTGGCCAACCTGGTCCCGGGGCCGTGGGGACGACCCTATAGTCGTCGGACATGTCGGCGGCTGGCCAACCTAGTCCCGGGGTCGTGGGGACGACCCTATAGTCCTCGGACATGACGGTGGCGGGCCAATCTAGTCCCGGGGTCGTGGGGACGTCCCTATAGTCGTCGAACATGTCGGCGGCTGGCCAACCTAGTCCCGGGTTCGTGGGGACGACCCTATAGTCGTCGGACAAGTCGGTGGCGGGCCAATCTAGTCCCGGGGCCGTGGGGACGACCCTATGGTCGTCGGACATGTCGGCGGATGGCCAACATAGTCCCGGGGTCGTGGGGACGACCCTATAGTCGTCGGACAAGTCGGCGGCGGGCCAACCTAGTCCCGGGGTCGTGGGGACGACCCTATAGTCGTCGGACATGTCGGCGGCTGGCCAATCTCGTCCCGGGGTCGTGGGGACGACCCTATAGTCGTCGGACATGTCGGCGGCTGGCCAACCTAGTTCCGGGGTGGAAGGGACGACCGTATTCGTCGGACATGTCGGCGGCTGGCCAACCTAATCCCGGGGTCGTGGGGACGACCCTACAGTCGTCAGACAAGTCGGTGGCTGGCCAACTTTGGCCCGTAGTCGTGGGGACGATCCTATAGTCGTCGGACATGACGGTGGCGGGCCAGTCTAGTCCCAGGGCCGTGGGGACGACCCTATAGTCGTCGGACAAGTCGGCGGCGGGCCAACCTAGTCCCGGGGTCGTGTGGACGACCCTATAGTCGTCGGACATGTCGGCGACTGGCCAACCTAGTCCCGGGTTCGTGGGGTCGACCCTATAGTCGTCGGATATGTCGGCGGCGGGCCCACCTAGTCCCGGGGTCGTGGGGACGACCCTATAGTCGTCCGACAAGTCGGCGGCGGACCAACCTAGTCCCGGGGTCGTGGGGACGACCCTATAGTCGTCGGACATGTCGGCGGCTGGCCAACCTGGTCCCGGGGTCGTGGGGACGACCCTATAGTCGTCGGACAAGTCGGCGGCGGGCCAATCTAGTCCCGGGGTCGTGGGGACGACCCCATAGTCGTCGGACATGTCGGCGGCTGGCCAACTTTGGCCCGTAGTCGTGGGGACGACCGTATATTCGTCGGACATGTTGGCGGTTGGCCAACCTAGTCCCGGGATCGTGGGGACGGCCCTATAGTCGTCGGACATGTCGACGGCGGGCCAACGTATGCCCAGGGTCGTAGGGACGAACCTATAGTCGTCGGACATGACGGTGGCGGGCCAATCTAGTCCCGGGGTCGTGGGGACGACCCCATAGTCGTCGGACATGATGGTGGCGGGCCAACCTAGGCCCGGGATCGTGGGGACGACCCTATAGTCGGCGCACAAGTCGGCGGCGGGCCAACCTAGTCCCGTGGTCGTGGGGACGACCCTATAGTCGTCGGACAAGTCGGCGGCGGGCCAACCTAGTCCCGGGGTCGTGGGGACGACCCTATAGTCGTCGGACATGACGGTGGCGGGCCAATCTAGCCCCGGGGTCGTGGGGACGACCCTATAGTCGTCGGACATGTCGGCGGCTGGCCAACCTAGTTCCGGGGGGCAGGGACGACCCTATAGTCGTCGGACAAGTCGGCGGCGGGCCAACCTAGTCCCGTGGCCGTGGGGACGACCCTATAGTCGTCGGACATGACGGCGGCTGGCCAACTTTGGCCCGTGGTCGTGGGGACGACCATATTGTCGTCGGACATGACGGTGGCGGGCCAATCTAGTCCCGGGGTCGTGGGGACGACCCTATAGTCGGCGGCGGGCCAACCTAGTCCCGGGGTCGTGGGGACGACCCTATAGTCGTCGGACATGACGGTGACGAGCCAATCTAGTCCCGGCGTCGTGGGTATGGCCCTATACCAGTCCGACATGACGGCGGCGTGCCAACCTAGCCCCGGGGTCGTGGAGACGACCCTATAGTCGTCGGACATGACGGTGGCGGGGCAATCTACTCCTGGGGTCATGGGGACGACCCTATAGTCGTTGGACATGTTGGCGGCTGGGCAACTTTGACCCGTGGTCGTCGGGACGACCCTATAGTCGTCGGACATGTCGGCGGCTGGCCAACTTTGGCCCGTGGTCGTGGGGACAACCCTATAGACCTCCGAAATGATGGTGGCGGGCCAATCTAGTCCCGGTGTCGTGGGGACGACCCTATAGTCGTCGGACAAGTCGGCGGCGGGCCAACATAGTCCCGGGGTCGTGGAGACGACCCTATAGTCGTCGGACATGACGGTGGCGGGGCAATCTACTCCTGGGGTCATGGGGACGACCCCATAGTCGTCGGACAAGTCGGCGGCGGGCCAACCTAGTCCCGGGGTCGTGGGGACGACCCTATAGTCGTCGGACATGACGGTGGCGGGGCAATCTACTCCTGGGGTCATGGGGACGACCCCATAGTCGTCGGACAAGTCGGCGGCGGGCCAACCTAGTCCCGGGGTCGTGGGGACGACCCTATAGTCGTCGGACAAGTCGGCGGCGGGCCAACATAGTCCCGGGGTCGTGGGGACGACCCTGTAGTCGTCGGACATGATGGTGGGGGGCCAATCTAGTCCCGGGGTCGTGGGGACGACCCTATAGTCGTCGGGCAAGTCGGTGGCTGGCCAACCTAGTCCCGGGATCGTGGGGACGACCCTATAGTCGTCGGACATGTCGGCGGCTGGCCAACCTAATCCCGGGGTGGTAGGGACGACCCTATAGTCGTCCGACAAGTCGGCGGCGGACCAACCTAGTCCCGTGGTCGTGGGGACGACCGTATAGTCGTCGGACATGTCGGCGGCTGGCCAACCTAGTCCCGGGGTCGTGGGGACGACCCTATAGTCGTCGGACATGACGGTGGCGGGGCAATCTACTCCTGGGGTTGTGGGGACGACCCCATAGTCGTCGGACAAGTCGGCGGCGGGCCAACCTAGTCCCGGGGTCGTGGGGACGGCCCTATAATCGTCGGACAAGTCGGCGGCGGGCCACCCTAGTCCCGGGGTCGTGGGGACGACCCTATAGCCGTCGGACATGATGGTGTGGGGCCAATCTAGTCGCGGGGTCGTGGGGACGACCCTATAGTCGTCGGACAAGTCGGCGGCGGGCCAACATAGTCCCGGGGTCGTGGGGACGACCCTGTAGTCGTCGGACATGTTGGTGGGGGGCCAATCTAGTCCCGGGGTCGTGGGGACGACCCTATAGTCGTCGGACATGTCGGCGGCTGGCCAACCTAGTCCCGGGGTCGTGGGGACGACCCTATAGTCGTCGGACATGACGGTGGCGGGGCAATCTACTCCTGGGGTTGTTGGGACGACCCCATAGTCGTCGGACAAGTCGGCGGCGGGCCAACATAGTCCCGGGGTCGTGGGGACGACCCTATAGTCGTCGGAAAAGTCGGCGGCAGGCCAACCTAGTCCCTGGGTCGAGGGGCGACCCTATAGTCGTCGGACATGTCGGTGGCGGGCCAATCTAGTCCCGGGGTCGTGGGGACGACCCTATAGTCGTCGGACATGTCGACGGCGGGCCAACGTATGCCCAGGGTCGTAGGGACGAACCTATAGTCGTCGGACATGACGGTGGCGGGCCAATCTAGTCCCGGGGTCGTGGGGACGACCCCATAGTCGTCGGACATGATGGTGGCGGGCCAACCTAGGCCCGGGATCGTGGGGACGACCCTATAGTCGGCGCACAAGTCGGCGGCGGGCCAACCTAGTCCCGTGGTCGTGGGGACGACCCTATAGTCGTCGGACAAGTCGGCGGCGGGCCAACCTAGTCCCGGGGTCGTGGGGACGACCCTATAGTCGTCGGACATGACGGTGGCGGGCCAATCTAGCCCCGGGGTCGTGGGGACGACCCTATAGTCGTCGGACATGTCGGCGGCTGGCCAACCTAGTTCCGGGGGGCAGGGACGACCCTATAGTCGTCGGACAAGTCGGCGGCGGGCCAACCTAGTCCCGGGGCCGTGGGGACGACCCTATAGTCGTCGGACATGACGGTGGCGGGTCAATCTAGCCCCGGGGTCGTGGGGACGACCCTATAGTCGTCGGACATGTCGGCGGCTGGCCAACCTAGTTCCGGGGTGGGAGGGACGACCCTATAGTCGTCGGACCCGCCGGCGGCGGGCCAACCTAGTCCGGGGGTCGTGGGAACGACCCTATAGTCGTCGGACATTTCGGCGGCTGGCGAACCTAGTCCCGGGGTCGTGGGGACGACCCTATTGTCGTCGGACATGTCGGCGGCTGGCGAGCTTTGGCCCGGGGTCGTGGGGACGACCCTATAGTCCTCGGACATGACGGTGGCGGGCCAATCTAGTCCCGGGGTCGTGGGGACGACCCTATAGTCGTCGGACATGACGGTGGCGGGTCAATCTAGCCCCGCGGTCGTGGGGACGACCCTATAGTCGTCGGACATGTCGGCGGCTGGCCAACCTAGTTCCGGGGTGGGAGGGACGACCCTATAGTCGTCGGACAAGTCGGCGGCTGGCCAACATCGTCCCGGGGTGGTGGGGACGACCCTATATTCGTCGGACAAGTCGGCGGCTGGCCAGCCTAGTCCCGGGGTCGTGGGGACGACCCTATAGACGTCGGACATGTCGGCGGCTGGCGAGCTTTGGCCCGGGGTCGTGGGGACGACCCTATAGTCGTCAGACAAGTCGGCGGCGGGCCAACCTAGTCCCGGGGTCGTGGGGACGACCCTATAGTCGTCGGACATGACGGTGGCGGGGCAATCTACTCCTGGGGTCGTGGGGACGACCCTATAGTCTTCGGACAAGTCGGCGGCGGGCCAACCGAGCCCCGTGGTCGTGGGGACGACCCTATAGTCGTCGAACATGTCGGCGGCTGGCCAGCCTAGTCCCGGGGTCGTGGGGACGACCCTATAGACGTCGGACATGTCGGCGGCTGGCGAGCTTTGGCCCGGGGTCGTGGGGACGACCCTATAGTCGTCAGACAAGTCGGCGGCGGGCCAACCTAGTCCCGGGGTCGTGGGGACGACCCTATAGTCGTCGGACAAGTCGGCGGCGGGCCAACATAGTCCCGGGGTCGTGGGGACGACCCTATAGTCGCCGGACAAGTCGGCGGCGGGCCAACCTAGTCCCGGGGTCGTGGGGCGACCCTATAGTCGTCGGACATGACGGTGGCGGGCCAATCTAGTCCCGGGGTCGTGGGGACGTGCCTAGAGTCGTCGGACATGACGGTGGCGGGCCAATCCAGTCCCAGGGTCGTTGGGACGACCGTATAGTCGTCGGACATGTCGGCGGCTGGCCAACCTGGTCCCGGGGCCGTGGGGACGACCCTATAGTCGTCGGACATGTCGGCGGCTGGCCAACCTAGTCCCGGGGTCGTGGGGACGACCCTATAGTCCTCGGACATGACGGTGGCGGGCCAATCTAGTCCCGGGGTCGTGGGGACGTCCCTATAGTCGTCGAACATGTCGGCGGCTGGCCAACCTAGTCCCGGGTTCGTGGGGACGACCCTATAGTCGTCGGACAAGTCGGTGGCGGGCCAATCTAGTCCCGGGGCCGTGGGGACGACCCTATGGTCGTCGGACATGTCGGCGGATGGCCAACATAGTCCCGGGGTCGTGGGGACGACCCTATAGTCGTCGGACAAGTCGGCGGCGGGCCAACCTAGTCCCGGGGTCGTGGGGACGACCCTATAGTCGTCGGACATGTCGGCGGCTGGCCAATCTCGTCCCGGGGTCGTGGGGACGACCCTATAGTCGTCGGACATGTCGGCGGCTGGCCAACCTAGTTCCGGGGTGGAAGGGACGACCGTATTCGTCGGACATGTCGGCGGCTGGCCAACCTAATCCCGGGGTCGTGGGGACGACCCTACAGTCGTCAGACAAGTCGGTGGCTGGCCAACTTTGGCCCGTAGTCGTGGGGACGATCCTATAGTCGTCGGACATGACGGTGGCGGGCCAGTCTAGTCCCAGGGCCGTGGGGACGACCCTATAGTCGTCGGACAAGTCGGCGGCGGGCCAACCTAGTCCCGGGGTCGTGTGGACGACCCTATAGTCGTCGGACATGTCGGCGACTGGCCAACCTAGTCCCGGGTTCGTGGGGTCGACCCTATAGTCGTCGGATATGTCGGCGGCGGGCCCACCTAGTCCCGGGTTCGTGGGGACGACCCTATAGTCGTCCGACAAGTCGGCGGCGGACCAACCTAGTCCCGGGGTCGTGGGGACGACCCTATAGTCGTCGGACATGTCGGCGGCTGGCCAACCTGGTCCCGGGGTCGTGGGGACGACCCTATAGTCGTCGGACAAGTCGGCGGCGGGCCAATCTAGTCCCGGGGTCGTGGGGACGACCCCATAGTCGTCGGACATGTCGGCGGCTGGCCAACTTTGGCCCGTAGTCGTGGGGACGACCGTATATTCGTCGGACATGTTGGCGGTTGGCCAACCTAGTCCCGGGATCGTGGGGACGGCCCTATAGTCGTCGGACATGTCGACGGCGGGCCAACGTATGCCCAGGGTCGTAGGGACGAACCTATAGTCGTCGGACATGACGGTGGCGGGCCAATCTAGTCCCGGGGTCGTGGGGACGACCCCATAGTCGTCGGACATGATGGTGGCGGGCCAACCTAGGCCCGGGATCGTGGGGACGACCCTATAGTCGGCGCACAAGTCGGCGGCGGGCCAACCTAGTCCCGTGGTCGTGGGGACGACCCTATAGTCGTCGGACAAGTCGGCGGCGGGCCAACCTAGTCCCGGGGTCGTGGGGACGACCCTATAGTCGTCGGACATGACGGTGGCGGGCCAATCTAGCCCCGGGGTCGTGGGGACGACCCTATAGTCGTCGGACATGTCGGCGGCTGGCCAACCTAGTTCCGGGGGGCAGGGACGACCCTATAGTCGTCGGACAAGTCGGCGGCGGGCCAACCTAGTCCCGTGGCCGTGGGGACGACCCTATAGTCGTCGGACATGACGGCGGCTGGCCAACTTTGGCCCGTGGTCGTGGGGACGACCATATTGTCGTCGGACATGACGGTGGCGGGCCAATCTAGTCCCGGGGTCGTGGGGACGACCCTATAGTCGGCGGCGGGCCAACCTAGTCCCGGGGTCGTGGGGACGACCCTATAGTCGTCGGACATGACGGTGACGGGCCAATCTAGTCCCGGCGTCGTGGGTATGGCCCTATACCAGTCCGACATGACGGCGGCGTGCCAACCTAGCCCCGGGGTCGTGGAGACGACCCTATAGTCGTCGAACATGTCGGCGGCTGGCCAACCTAGTCCCGTGGTCGTGGGGACGACCCTATAGTCGTCGGACAAGTCGGCGGCGGGCCAACCAAGTCCCGGGGTCGTGGGGAGGACCCAATAGTCGTCGGACATGTCGGCGGCTGGCCAACCTAGTTCCGGGGGGGGGGGGGGAGGGACGACCCTATAGTCGTCGGACAAGTCGGCGGCGGGCCAACCTAGTCCCGGGGTCGTGGGGACGACCCTATAGTCGTCGGACAAGTCGGCGGCGGGCCAACCTAGTCCCGGGGTCGTGGGGACGACCCTATAGTCGTCGGACATGACGGTGGCGGGTCAATCTAGCCCCGGGGTCGTGGGGACGACCCTATAGTCGTCGAACATGTCGGCGGCTGGCCAGCCTAGTCCCGGGGTCGTGGGGACGACCCTATAGACGTCGGACATGTCGGCGGCTGGCGAGCTTTGGCCCGGGGTCGTGGGGACGAACCTATAGTCGTCAGACAAGTCGGCGGCGGGCCAACCTAGTCCCGGGGTCGTGGGGACGACCCTATAGTCGTCGGACAAGTCGGCGGCTGGGCCAACCTAGTCCCGGGGTCGTGGGGACGACCCTATAGTCGTCGGACATGACGGTGGCGGGCCAATCTAGTCCCGGGGTCGTGGGGACGACCCTATAGTCGTCGGACATGACGGTGGCGGGTCAATCTAGCCCCGCGGTCGTGGGGACGACCCTATAGTCGTCGGACATGTCGGCGGCTGGCCAACCTAGTCCCGGGGTCGTGGGGACGACCCTATAGTCCTCGGACATGACGGTGGCGGGCCAATCTAGTCCCGGGGTCGTGGGGACGTCCCTATAGTCGTCGAACATGTCGGCGGCTGGCCAACCTAGTCCCGGGTTCGTGGGGACGACCCTATAGTCGTCGGACAAGTCGGTGGCGGGCCAATCTAGTCCCGGGGCCGTGGGGACGACCCTATGGTCGTCGGACATGTCGGCGGATGGCCAACATAGTCCCGGGGTCGTGGGGACGACCCTATAGTCGTCGGACAAGTCGGCGGCGGGCCAACCTAGTCCCGGGGTCGTGGGGACGACCCTATAGTCGTCGGACATGTCGGCGGCTGGCCAATCTCGTCCCGGGGTCGTGGGGACGACCCTATAGTCGTCGGACATGTCGGCGGCTGGCCAACCTAGTTCCGGGGTGGAAGGGACGACCGTATTCGTCGGACATGTCGGCGGCTGGCCAACCTAATCCCGGGGTCGTGGGGACGACCCTACAGTCGTCAGACAAGTCGGTGGCTGGCCAACTTTGGCCCGTAGTCGTGGGGACGATCCTATAGTCGTCGGACATGACGGTGGCGGGCCAGTCTAGTCCCAGGGCCGTGGGGACGACCCTATAGTCGTCGGACAAGTCGGCGGCGGGCCAACCTAGTCCCGGGGTCGTGTGGACGACCCTATAGTCGTCGGACATGTCGGCGACTGGCCAACCTAGTCCCGGGTTCGTGGGGTCGACCCTATAGTCGTCGGATATGTCGGCGGCGGGCCCACCTAGTCCCGGGTTCGTGGGGACGACCCTATAGTCGTCGGACAAGTCGGTGGAGGGCCAACCTAGTTCCGGGGGGGGGGGGGAGGGACGACCTTATAGGTCGTCGGACAAGTCGGTGGCGGGCCAATCTAGTCCCGGGGCCGTGGGGACGACCCTACGGTCGTCGGACATGTCGGCGGCTGGCCAACCTAGTCACGGGGTCGTGGGGACGACCCTATAGCCGTCGGACAAGTCGGCGGCGGGCCAACCGAGCCCCGTGGACGTGGGGACGACCCTATAGTCGTCGAACATGTCGGCGGCTGGCCAGCCTAGTCCCGGGGTCGTGGGGACGACCCTATAGACGTCGGACATGTCGGCGGCTGGCGAGCTTTGGCCCGGGGTCGTGGGGACGACCCTATAGTCGTCAGACAAGTCGGCGGCGGGCCAACCTAGTCCGGGGGTCGTGGGAACGACCCTATAGTCGTCGGACATTTCGGCGGCTGGCGAACCTAGTCCCGGGGTCGTGGGGACGACCCTATTGTCGTCGGACATGTCGGCGGCTGGCGAGCTTTGGCCCGGGGTCGTGGGGACGACCCTATAGTCCTCGGACATGACGGTGGCGGGCCAATCTAGTCCCGGGGTCGTGGGGACGACCCTATAGTCGTCGGACATGACGGTGGCGGGTCAATCTAGCCCCGCGGTCGTGGGGACGTCCCTATAGTCGTCGGACATGTCGGCGGCTGGCCAACCTAGTTCCGGGGTGGGAGGGACGACCCTATAGTCGTCGGACAAGTCGGCGGCTGGCCAACATAGTCCCGGGGTGGTGGGGACGACCCTATATTCGTCGGACAAGTCGGCGGCTGGCCAGCCTAGTCCCGGGGTCGTGGGGACGACCCTATAGACGTCGGACATGTCGGCGGCTGGCGAGCTTTGGCCCGGGGTCGTGGGGACGACCCTATAGTCGTCAGACAAGTCGGCGGCGGGCCAACCTAGTCCCGGGGTCGTGGGGACGACCCTATAGTCGTCGGACATGACGGTGGCGGGGCAATCTACTCCTGGGGTCGTGGGGACGACCCTATAGTCTTCGGACAAGTCGGCGGCGGGCCAACCGAGCCCCGTGGTCGTGGGGACGACCCTATAGTCGTCGAACATGTCGGCGGCTGGCCAGCCTAGTCCCGGGGTCGTGGGGACGACCCTATAGACGTCGGACATGTCGGCGGCTGGCGAGCTTTGGCCCGGGGTCGTGGGGACGACCCTATAGTCGTCAGACAAGTCGGCGGCGGGCCAACATAGTCCCGGGGTCGTGGGGACGACCCTATAGTCGCCGGACAAGTCGGCGGCGGGCCAACCTAGTCCCGGGGTCGTGGGGCGACCCTATAGTCGTCGGACATGACGGTGGCGGGCCAATCTAGTCCCGGGGTCGTGGGGACGAGCCTAGAGTCGTCGGACATGACGGTGGCGGGCCAATCCAGTCCCAGGGTCGTTGGGACGACCGTATAGTCGTCGGACATGTCGGCGGCTGGCCAACCTGGTCCCGGGGTCGTGGGGACGACCCTATAGTCGTCGGACAAGTCGGCGGTGGGCCATCCTATTCCCGGGGTCGTGGGGACGATCCTATAGTCGTCGGACATGACGTTGGCGGGCCAATCTAATCCCGGGGTCGTTGGGACGACCGTACAGTCGTCGGACAAGTCGGCGGCTGGCCAACCTGGTCCCGGGCTCGTGGGGACGACCCTATAGTCGTCGGACAAGTCGGCGGCGGGCCAACCTAGTCCCGGGGTCGTTGGGACGACCGTATAGTCGTCGGACAAGTCGGCGGTGGGCCAACCTATTTCCGGGGCCGTGGGGACGACCCTAGAGTCGTCGGACATGACGGTGGCTTGCCAATCTAGTCCCGGGGTCGTGGGGACGACCCTATAGTCGTCCGACAAGTCGGCGGCGGGCCAACCTAGTCCCGGGGTCGTGGGGACGACCCTATAGTCGTCGGACATGTCGGCGGCTGGCCAACCTGGTCCCGGGGTCGTGGGGATGACCCTATAGTCGTCGGACAAGTCGGCGGCGGGCCAATCTAGTCCCGGGGTCGTGGGGACGACCCCATAGTCGTCGGACATGTCGGCGGCTGGCCAACTTTGGCCCGTAGTCGTGGGGACGACCGTATATTCGTCGGACATGTTGGCGGTTGGCCAACCTAGTCCCGGGATCGTGGGGACGGCCCTATAGTCGTCGGACATGTCGACGGCGGGCCAACGTATGCCCAGGGTCGTAGGGACGAACCTATAGTCGTCGGACATGACGGTGGCGGGCCAATCTAGTCCCGGGGTCGTGGAGACGACCCTATAGTCGTCGGACATGACGGTGGCGGGGCAATCTAGTCCGGGGGTCGTGGCGACGATCCTGTAGTCGACGGACATGACGGTGGTGGGCCAATCTATTCCTGGGGCCGTGGGGACGACCCTATAGTCGTCGGACAAGTCGGCGGCGGGCCAACCTAGTCCCGGGGTCGTGGGGACGGCCCTATAATCGTCGGACAAGTCGGCGGCGGGCCACCCTAGTCCCGGGGTCGTGGGGACGACCCTATAGCCGTCGGACATGATGGTGGGGGGCCAATCTAGTCCCGTGGTCGTGGGGACGACCCTATAGTCGTTGGACATGTTGGCGGCTGGGCAACTTTGGCCCGTGGTCGTGGGGACGACCCTATAGTCGTCGGACATGTCGGCGGCTGGCCATCTTTGGCCCGTGGTCATGTGGACGACCCTATAGTCGTCGGACAACTCGGCGGCGGGCCAACCTAGTCCCGGGGTCGTGGAGACGACCCTATAGTCGTCGGACATGACGGAGGCGGGGCAATCTACTCCTGGGTTCATGGGGACGACCCCATAGTAGTCGGACAAGTCGGCGGCGGGCCAACCTAGTCCCGGGGTCGTGGGGACAACCCTATAGTCGTCGGACATGATGGTGGCGGGCCAACCTAGTCCCGGGGTCGTGGGGACGACCCTATTGTCGTCGGACAAGTCGGCGGCGGGCCAACCTAGTCCCGGTGTCGTTGGGGCGACCCTATAGTCGTCGGACATGACGGTGGCGGGCCAGTCTAGTCCCGGGGTCGTGGGGACGACACTATAGTCGTCGGACATGTCGGTGGCGGGTCAATCTATTCCGGGGGCCGTGGGGACGACCCTATAGTCGTCGGACATGTCGGTGGCGGGCCAATCTAGCCCCGGGGTCGTGGGGACGACCCCATAGTCGTCGGGCATGTCGGCGGCTGGCCAACCTAGTCCCGGGGTCGTAGGGACGACCCTATAGTCGTCGGACAAGTCGGCGGCGGGCCAACCTAGTCCCGGGGTCTTGGGGACGACCCTGTAGTCGTCGGACATGACGGTGGTGGGCCAATCTATTCCCGGGGCCGTGGGAACGACCCTATAGTCGTCGGACATGACGGTGACGGGCCAATCTTGTCCCGGGGTCGTGGGGACGACCCTATAGTCTTCGGACATGCCGGCGGCTGGGCAACTTTGGCCCGTGGTCGTGGGGACGACCCTATAGTCGTCGGGCAAGTCGGTGGATGGCCAACCTAGTCCAGGGATCGTGGGGACGACCCTATAGTCGTCGGACATGTCGGCGGCTGGCCAACCTAGTCCCGGGGTGGTAGGGACGACCCTATAGTCGTCCGACAAGTCGGCGGCGGACCAACCTAGTCCCGTGGTCGTGGGGACGACCGTATAGTCGTCGGACATGTCGGCGGCTGGCCAACCTAGTCCCGGGGTCGTGGGGACGACCCTATAGTCGTCGGACATGACGGTGGCGGGGCAATCTACTCCTGGGGTTGTGGGGACGACCCCATAGTCGTCGGACAAGTCGGCGGCGGGCCAACCTAGTCCCGGGGTCGTGGGGACGACCCTATAGTCGTCGGACATGTCGGCGGCTGGCCAGCCTAGTCGCGGGATCGTGGGGACGACCCTGTAGTCGTCGGACAAGTCGGCGGCGGGCCGACATAGTCCCGGGGTCGTGGGGACGACCCTATAGTCGTCGGACAAGTCGGCGGCGGGCCAACCTAGTCCCGGGGTCGTGGGGACGACCCTATAGTCGTCGGACATGTCGGCGGCTGGCCAACCTAGTCCCGGGGTCGTGGGGACGACCCTGTAGTCGTCGGACAAGTCGGCGGCGGGCCGACATAGTCCCGGGGTCGTGGGGACGACCCTATAGTCGTCGGACAAGTCGGCGGCGGGCCAACCTAGTCCCGGGGTCGTGGGGCGACCCTATAGTCGTCGGACATGACGGTGGCGGGCCAATCTAGTCCCGGGGTCGTGGGGACGAGCCTATAGTCGTCGGACAACTCGGCGGCGGGCCAACCTTGTCCCGGGGTCGTGGGGACGACCCTATAGTCGTCGGACATGACGGTGGCGGGCCAATCTAGTCCCGGGGTCGTGGGGACGACCCCATAGTCGTCGAACATGTCGGCGGCTGGCCAACCTAGTCCCGGGGTGGTAGGGACGACCCTATAGTCGTCGGACAAGTCGGCGGCGGGCCAACCTAGTCCCGGGGTCGTGGGGACGACCCTATAGCCGTCGGACATGATGGTGGGGGGCCAATCTAGTCCCGGGGTCGTGGGGACGACCCTATAGTCGTTGGACATGTTGGCGGCTGGGCAACTTTGGCCCGTGGTCGTCGGGACGACCCTATAGTCGTCGGACATGTCGGCGGCTGGCCAACTTTGACCCGTGGTCGTGGGGACAACCCTATAGACCTCCGAAATGATGGTGGCGGGCCAATCTAGTCCCGGTGTCATGGGGACGACCCCATAGTCGTCGGACAAGTCGGCGGCGGGTCAACCTAGTCCCGGGGTCGTGGGGACGACCCTATAGTCGTCGGACATGATGGTGGCGGGCCAACGTACGCCCAGGGTCGTAGGGACGAACCTATAGTCGTCGGACATGACGGTGGCGGGCCAATCTAGTCCCGGGGTCGTGGGGACGACCCCATAGTCGTCGGCCATAACGATGGCGGGCCAATCTAGCCCCGGGGTCGTGGGGACGACCCTATAGACGTCGGACATGTCGGCGGCTGGCCAACCTAGTCCCGGGGTCGTGGGGACGACCCTATAGTCGTCGGACATGACGGTGGCGGGCCACTCTAGTCCCGGGGTCGTGGGGACGACCCTATAGTCGTCGGACAAGTCGGCGGCGGGCCAACCTAGTCCCGTGGTCGTGGGGACGACACTATAGTCGTCGGACATGTCGGCGGCTGGGCAACTTTGGCCCGTGGTCGTGGGGACGTCTCTATAGTCGTCGGACAAGTCGGCGGCGGGCCAACCTAGTCCCGGTGTCATGGGGACGACCCCATAGTCGTCGGACAAGTCGGCGGCGGGTCAACCTAGTCCCGGGGTCGTGGGGACGACCCTATAGTCGTCGGACATGACGGTGGCGGGCCACTCTAGTCCGGGGGTCGTGGGGACGATCCTGTAGTCGTCGGACATGTCGGCGGCTGGCCAACCTAGTCCCGGGGTCGTGGGGACGACCCTATAGTCGTCGGACAAGTCGGCGGCGGGCCACCCTAGTCCCGGGGTCGTGGGGACGACCCTATAGCCGTCGGACATGATGGTGGGGGGCCAATCTAGTCCCGGGGTCGTGGAGACGACCCTATAGTCGTTGGACAAGTCGGCGGCGGGCCAACCTAGTCCTGGGGTCGTGGGGCGACCCTATAGTCGTCGGACATGACGGTGGCGGGCCAATCTAGTCCCGGGGTCGTGGGGACGAGCCTATAGTCGTCGGACATGTCGGCGTCTGACCAACTTTGGCCCGGGGTCGTGGAGACGACCCTATAGTCGTCGGGCAAGTCGGCGGCGGGCCAACCTAGTCCCGGGGACGTGGGGACGACCCTGTAGTCGTCGGACAAGTCGGCGGCGGGCCAAACTAGTCCCGGGGTCGCGAGGACGACACTGTAGTCGTCGGACATGTCGGCGGCTGGGCAACTTTGGCCCGTGGTCGTGGGGACGTCTCTATAGTCGTCGGACAAGTCGGCGGCGGGCCAACCTAGTCCCGGGGTCGTGGAGACCACCCTATAGTCGTCGGACATGACGGTGGCGGGGCAATCTAGTCCGGGGGTCGTGGGGACGATCCTGTAGTCGTCAGACATGACGGTGGTGGGCCAATCTATTCCTGGGGCCGTGGGGACGACCCTATAGTCGTCGGACATGTCGGCGGCTGGCCAACCTAGTCCCGGGGTCGTGGGGACGACCCCATAGTCGCCGGCCATAACGATGGCGGGCCAATCTAGCCCCGGGGTCGTGGGGACGACCCCATAGTCGTCGGACAAGTCGGCGGCGGGTCAACCTAGTCCCGGGGTCGTGGGGACGACCCTATAGTCGTCGGACATGATGGTGGCGGGCCAACGTACGCCCAGGGTCGTAGGGACGAACCTTTAGTCGTCGGACATGACGGTGGCGGGCCAATCTAGTCCCGGGGTCGTGGGGACGAGCCTATAGTCGTCGGACATGACGGTGGTGGGCCAATCTATTCCTGGGGCCGTGGGGACGACCCTATAGTCGTCGGACAAGTCGGCGGCGGGCCAACCTAGTCCCGTGGTCGTGGGGACGGCCCTATAATCGTCGGACAAGTCGGCGGCGGGCCACCCTAGTCCCGGGGTCGTGGGGACGACCCTATAGCCGTCGGACATGATGGTGGGGGGCCAATCTAGTCCCGGGGTCGTGGAGACGACCCTATAGTCGTCGGACAAGTCGGCGGCGGGCCAACCTAGTCCTGGGGTCGTGGGGCGACCCTATAGTCGTCGGACATGACGGTGGCGGGCCAATCTAGTCCCGGGGTCGTGGGGACGAGCCTATAGTCGTCGGACATGTCGGCGGCTGACCAACTTTGGCCCGGGGTCGTGGAGACGACCCTATAGTCGTCGGACAAGTCGGCGGCGGGCCAACCTAGTCCCGGGGACGTGGGGACGACCCTGTAGTCGTCGGACAAGTCGGCGGCGGGCCAAACTAGTCCCGGGGTCGCGGGGACGACACTGTAGTCGTCGGACATGACGGTGGCGGGGCAATCTAGTCCGGGGGTCGTGGGGACGATCCTGTAGTCGTCAGACATGACGGTGGTGGGCCAATCTATTCCTGGGGCCGTGGGGACGACCCTATAGTCGTCGGACATGTCGGCGGCTGGCCAACCTAGTCCCGGGATCGTGGGGACGACGGCGGACATGTCGGCGGCGGGCCAACGTATGCCCAGGGTCGTAGGGACGAACCCATAGTCGTCGGACATGACGGTGGCGGGCCAATCTACTCCCGGGCTCGTGGGGACGACCCTATAGTCGTCGGACATGACGGTGGCGGGCCAATCTAGTCCCGGAGTCGTGGGGACGACCCCATAGTCGTCGAACATGTCGGCGGCTGGGCAACTTTGGCCCGTGGTCTTGGGGACGACCCTATAGTCGTCGGACAAGTCGGCGGCGGGCCAACCTACTCCCGGGGTCGTGGGGACGACCCTATAGTCGTTGGACAAGTCGGCGGCGGGCCAACCTAGTCCCGTGGTCGTGGGGACGACCCTATAGTCGTCGGACATGTCGGGGGCTGGGCAACTTTGGCCCGTGGTCGTGGGGACGTCTCTATAGTCGTCGGACAAGTCGGCGGCGGGCCAACCTAGTCCCGGGGTCGTGGAGACGACCCTATAGTCGTCGGACATGACGGTGGCGGGGCAATCTAGTCCGGGGGTCGTGGCGACGATCCTGTAGTCGACGGACATGACGGTGGTGGGCCAATCTATTCCTGGGGCCGTGGGGACGACCCTATAGTCGTCGGACAAGTCGGCGGCGGGCCAACCTAGTCCCGGGGTCGTGGGGCGACCCTATAGTCGTCGGACATGACGGTGGCGGGCCAATCTAGTCCCGGGGTCGTGGGGACGAGCCTATAGTCGTCGGACATGTCGGCGGCGGGCCAACCTAGTCCCGTGGTCGTGGGGACGACCCTATAGTCGTCGGACAAGTCGGCGGCGGGCCAACCTAGTCCTGGGGTCGTGGGGCGACCCTATAGTCGTCGGACATGACGGTGGCGGGCCAATCTAGTCCCGGGGTCGTGGGGACGAGCCTATAGTCGTCGGACATGTCGGCGGCTGACCAACTTTGGCCCGGGGTCGTGGAGACGACCCTATAGTCGTCGGACAAGTCGGCGGCGGGCCAACCTAGTCCCGGGGACGTGGGGACGACCCTGTAGTCGTCGGACAAGTCGGCGGCGGGCCAAACTAGTCCCGGGGTCGCGGGGACGACACTGTAGTCGTCGGACATGACGGTGGCGGGGCAATCTAGTCCGGGGGTCGTGGGGACGATCCTGTAGTCGTCAGACATGACGGTGGTGGGCCAATCTATTCCTGGGGCCGTGGGGACGACCCTATAGTCGTCGGACATGTCGGCGGCTGGCCAACCTAGTCCCGGGATCGTGGGGACGACGGCGGACATGTCGGCGGCGGGCCAACGTATGCCCAGGGTCGTAGGGACGAACCCATAGTCGTCGGACATGACGGTGGCGGGCCAATCTACTCCCGGGCTCGTGGGGACGACCCTATAGTCGTCGGACATGACGGTGGCGGGCCAATCTAGTCCCGGAGTCGTGGGGACGACCCCATAGTCGTCGAACATGTCGGCGGCTGGGCAACTTTGGCCCGTGGTCTTGGGGACGACCCTATAGTCGTCGGACAAGTCGGCGGCGGGCCAACCTACTCCCGGGGTCGTGGGGACGACCCTATAGTCGTTGGACAAGTCGGCGGCGGGCCAACCTAGTCCCGTGGTCGTGGGGACGACCCTATAGTCGTCGGACATGTCGGGGGCTGGGCAACTTTGGCCCGTGGTCGTGGGGACGTCTCTATAGTCGTCGGACAAGTCGGCGGCGGGCCAACCTAGTCCCGGGGTCGTGGAGACGACCCTATAGTCGTCGGACATGACGGTGGCGGGGCAATCTAGTCCGGGGGTCGTGGCGACGATCCTGTAGTCGACGGACATGACGGTGGTGGGCCAATCTATTCCTGGGGCCGTGGGGACGACCCTATAGTCGTCGGACAAGTCGGCGGCGGGCCAACCTAGTCCCGGGGTCGTGGGGCGACCCTATAGTCGTCGGACATGACGGTGGCGGGCCAATCTAGTCCCGGGGTCGTGGGGACGAGCCTATAGTCGTCGGACATGTCGGCGGCTGACCAACTTTGGCCCGGGGTCGTGGAGACGACCCTATAGTCGTCGGACAAGTCGGCGGCGGGCCAACCTAGTCCCGGGGACGTGGGGACGACCCTGTAGTCGTCGGACAAGTCGGCGGCGGGCCAACCTAGTCCCGGGGTCGTGGAGAGGCCCCTATAGTCGTCGGACATGACGGTGGCGGGGCAATCTAGTCCGGGGGTCGTGGGGACGATCCTGTAGTCGTCGGACATGACGGTGGTGGGCCAATCTATTCCTGGGGCCGTGGGGACGACCCTATAGTCGTCGGACATGTCGGCGGCTGGCCAACCTAGTCCCGGGATCGTGGGGACGCCTCTATAGTCGTCGGACAAGTCGGCGGCGGGCCAACCTAGTCCCTGGGTCGTGGGGCGACCCTATAGTCGTCGGACATGTCGGTGGCGGGCCAATCTAGTCCCGGGGTCGTGGGGACGACCCTGTAGTCGTCGGACAAGTCGGCGGCGGGCCGACATAGTCCCGGGGTCGTGGGGACGACCCTATAGTCGTCGGAAAAGTCGGCGGCGGGCCAACCTAGTCCCGGGGTGTGGGGCAACCCTATAGTCGTCGGACAAGTCGGCGGCGGGCCAACCTAGTCCCGGGGTCGTGGGGACGGCCCTATAATCGTCGGACAAGTCGGCGGCGGGCCACCCTAGTCCCGGGGTCGTGGGGACGACCCTATAGCCGTCGGACATGATGGTGGGGGGCCAATCTAGTCCCGGGGTCGTGGGGACGACCCTATAGTCGTTGGACATGTTGGCGGCTGGGCAACTTTGGCCCGTGGTCGTCGGGACGACCCTATAGTCGTCGGACATGTCGGCGGCTGGCCAACTTTGGCCCGTGGTCGTGGGGGCAACCCTATAGACCTCCGAAATGATGGTGGCGGGCCAATCTAGTCTCGGGGTCGTGGGGACGACCCTATAGTCATCGGACAAGTCGGCGGCGGGCTAACCTAGTCCCGGGGTCGTGGGGACGACCCAATAGTCGTCGGACAAGTGGGCGGCGGGCCAACATAGTCCCGGGGTCGTGGGGACGACCCTATAGTCGCCGGACAAGTCGGCGGCGGGCCAACCTAGTCCCGGGGTCGTGGGGCGACCCTATAGTCGTCGGACATGACGGTGGCGGGCCAATCTAGTCCCGGGGTCGTGGGGACGAGCCTATAGTCGTCGGACATGTCGGCGGCTGACCAACTTTGGCCCGGGGTCGTGGAGACGACCCTATAGTCGTCGGACAAGTCGGCGGCGGGCCAACCTAGTCCCGGGGACGTGGGGACGACCCTGTAGTCGTCGGACAAGTCGGCGGCGGGCCAAACTAGTCCCGGGGTCGCGGGGACGACCCTGTAGTCGTCGGACATGTCGGCGGCTGGGCAACTTTGGCCCGTGGTCGTGGGGACGTCTCTATAGTCGTCGGACAAGTCGGCGGCGGGCCAACCTAGTCCCGGGGTCGTGGAGAGGCCCCTATAGTCGTCGGACATGACGGTGGCGGGGCAATCTAGTCCGGGGGTCGTGGGGACGATCCTGTAGTCGTCGGACATGACGGTGGTGGGCCAATCTATTCCTGGGGCCGTGGGGACGACCCTATAGTCGTCGGACATGTCGGCGGCTGGCCAACCTAGTCCCGGGATCGTGGGGACGCCTCTATAGTCGTCGGACAAGTCGGCGGCGGGCCAACCTAGTCCCTGGGTCGTGGGGCGACCCTATAGTCGTCGGACATGTCGGTGGCGGGCCAATCTACTCCCGGGGTCGTGGGGACGACCCTGTAGTCGTCGGACAAGTCGGCGGCGGGCCGACATAGTCCCGGGGTCGTGGGGACGACCCTATAGTCGTCGGACAAGTCGGCGGCGGGCCAACCTAGTCCCGGGGTGTGGGGCAACCCTATAGTCGTCGGACATGACGGTGGCGGGCCAATCTAGTCCCGGGGTCGTGGGGACGAGCCTATAGTCGTCGGACATGTCGGCGGCTGACCAACTTTGGCCCGGGGTCGTGGGGACGACCCTATAGTCGTCGGACATGACGGTGGCGGGCCAATCTAGTCCCGGGCTCGTGGGGACGACCCTATAGTCGTCGGATATGACGGTGGCGGGCCAATCTAGTCCCGGGGTCGTGGGGACGACCCTATAGTCGTCGGACAAGTCAGCGGCGGGCCAACCTAGTCCCGGTGTCGTGGGGACGACCCTATAGTCGTCGGACATGACGGTGGCGGGACAATCCTGCCCCGGGGTCGTGGGGACGACCCTATAGTCGTCGGACATGACGGTGGCGGGCCAATCTAATCCCGGGCTCGTGGGGACGACGCTATAGTCGTCGGACATGACGGTGGCGGGCCAATCTAGTCCCGGGGTCGTGGGGACGACCCCATAGTCGTCGAACATGTCGGCGGCTGGCCAACCTAGTCCCGGGGTCGTGGGGACGACCCTATAGTCGTCGGACATGACGGTGGCGGGCCAATCTAGTCCCGGGCTCGTGGGGACGACCCTATAGTCGTCGGACATGACGGTGGCGGGCCAATCTAGTCCCGGGGTCGTGGGGACGACCCTATAGTCGTCGGACAAGTCAGCGGCGGGCCAACCTAGTCCCGGTGTCGTGGGGACGACCCTATAGTCGTCGGACATGACGGTGGCGGGCCAATCTAGCCCCGGGGTCGTGGGGACGACCCTATAGCCGTCGGACATGATGGTGGGGGGCCAATCTAGTCCCGGGGTCGTGGGGACGACCCTATAGTCGTTGGACATGTTGGCGGCTGGGCAACTTTGGCCCGTGGTCGTCGGGACGACCCTATAGTCGTCGGACATGTCGGCGGCTGGCCAACTTTGGCCCGTGGTCGTGGGGGCAACCCTATAGACCTCCGAAATGATGGTGGCGGGCCAATCTAGTCTCGGGGTCGTGGGGACGACCCTATAGTCATCGGACAAGTCGGCGGCGGGCTAACCTAGTCCCGGGGTCGTGGGGACGACCCTATAGTCGTCGGACAAGTGGGCGGCGGGCCAACATAGTCCCGGGGTCGTGGGGACGACCCTATAGTCGCCGGACAAGTCGGCGGCGGGCCAACCTAGTCCCGGGGTCGTGGGGCGACCCTATAGTCGTCGGACATGACGGTGGCGGGCCAATCTAGTCCCGGGGTCGTGGGGACGAGCCTATAGTCGTCGGACATGTCGGCGGCTGACCAACTTTGGCCCGGGGTCGTGGGGACGACCCTATAGTCGTCGGACATGACGGTGGCGGGCCAATCTAGTCCCGGGCTCGTGGGGACGACCCTATAGTCGTCGGACATGACGGTGGCGGGCCAATCTAGTCCCGGGGTCGTGGGGACGACCCTATAGTCGTCGGACAAGTCAGCGGCGGGCCAACCTAGTCCCGGTGTCGTGGGGACGACCCTATAGTCGTCGGACATGACGGTGGCGGGACAATCTAGCCCCGGGGTCGTGGGGACGACCCTATAGTCGTCGGACATGACGGTGGCGGGCCAATCTAATCCCGGGCTCGTGGGGACGACGCTATAGTCGTCGGACATGACGGTGGCGGGCCAATCTAGTCCCGGGGTCGTGGGGACGACCCCATAGTCGTCGAACATGTCGGCGGCTGGCCAACCTAGTCCCGGGGTCGTGGGGACGACCCTATAGTCGTCGGACATGACGGTGGCGGGCCAATCTAGTCCCGGGCTCGTGGGGACGACCCTATAGTCGTCGGACATGACGGTGGCGGGCCAATCTAGTCCCGGGCTCGTGGGGACGACGCTATAGTCGTCGGACATGACGGTGGCGGGCCAATCTAGTCCCGGGGTCGTGGGGACGACCCCATAGTCGTCGAACATGTCGGCGGCTGGCCAACCTAGTCCCGGGGTGGTAGGGACGACCCTATAGTCGTCGGACAAGTCGGCGGCGTGCCAACCTAGTCCCGGGGTCGTGGGGACGGCCCTATAATCGTCGGACAAGTCGGCGGCGGGCCACCCTAGTCCCGGGGTCGTGGGGACGACCCTATAGCCGTCGGACATGATGGTGGGGGGCCAATCTAGTCCCGGGGTCGTGGGGACGACCCTATAGTCGTTGGACATGTTGGCGGCTGGGCAACTTTGGCCCGTGGTCGTCGGGACGACCCTATAGTCGTCGGACATGTCGGCGGCTGGCCAACTTTGGCCCGTGGTCGTGGGGACAACCCTATAGACCTCCGAAATGATGGTGGCGGGCCAATCTAGTCCCGGGGTCGTGGGGACGACCCTATAGTCGTCGGACAAGTCGGCGGCGGGCCAACATAGTCCCGGGGTCGTGGAGACGACCCTATAGTCGTCGGACATGACGGTGGCGGGGCAATCTACTCCTGGGGTCATGGGGACGACCCCATAGTCGTCGGACAAGTCGGCGGCGGGCCAACCTAGTCCCGGGGTCGTGGGGACGACCCTATAGTCGTCGGACATGACGGTGGCGGGGCAATCTACTCCTGGGGTCATGGGGACGACCCCATAGTCGTCGGACAAGTCGGCGGCGGGCCAACCTAGTCCCGGGGTCGTGGGGACGACCCTATAGTCGTCGGACAAGTCGGCGGCGGGCCAACATAGTCCCGGGGTCGTGGGGACGACCCTGTAGTCGTCGGACATGATGGTGGGGGGCCAATCTAGTCCCGGGGTCGTGGGGACGACCCTATAGTCGTCGGGCAAGTCGGTGGCTGGCCAACCTAGTCCCGGGATCGTGGGGACGACCCTATAGTCGTCGGACATGTCGGCGGCTGGCCAACCTAGTCCCGGGGTGGTAGGGACGACCCTATAGTCGTCCGACAAGTCGGCGGCGGACCAACCTAGTCCCGTGGTCGTGGGGACGACCGTATAGTCGTCGGACATGTCGGCGGCTGGCCAACCTAGTCCCGGGGTCGTGGGGACGACCCTATAGTCGTCGGACATGACGGTGGCGGGGCAATCTACTCCTGGGGTTGTGGGGACGACCCCATAGTCGTCGGACAAGTCGGCGGCGGGCCAACCTAGTCCCGGGGTCGTGGGGACGGCCCTATAATCGTCGGACAAGTCGGCGGCGGGCCACCCTAGTCCCGGGGTCGTGGGGACGACCCTATAGCCGTCGGACATGATGGTGTGGGGCCAATCTAGTCGCGGGGTCGTGGGGACGACCCTATAGTCGTCGGACAAGTCGGCGGCGGGCCAACATAGTCCCGGGGTCGTGGGGACGACCCTGTAGTCGTCGGACATGTTGGTGGGGGGCCAATCTAGTCCCGGGGTCGTGGGGACGACCCTATAGTCGTCGGACATGTCGGCGGCTGGCCAACCTAGTCCCGGGGTCGTGGGGACGACCCTATAGTCGTCGGACATGACGGTGGCGGGGCAATCTACTCCTGGGGTTGTTGGGACGACCCCATAGTCGTCGGACAAGTCGGCGGCGGGCCAACATAGTCCCGGGGTCGTGGGGACGACCCTATAGTCGTCGGAAAAGTCGGCGGCAGGCCAACCTAGTCCCTGGGTCGAGGGGCGACCCTATAGTCGTCGGACATGTCGGTGGCGGGCCAATCTAGTCCCGGGGTCGTGGGGACGACCCTATAGTCGTCGGACATGTCGACGGCGGGCCAACGTATGCCCAGGGTCGTAGGGACGAACCTATAGTCGTCGGACATGACGGTGGCGGGCCAATCTAGTCCCGGGGTCGTGGGGACGACCCCATAGTCGTCGGACATGATGGTGGCGGGCCAACCTAGGCCCGGGATCGTGGGGACGACCCTATAGTCGGCGCACAAGTCGGCGGCGGGCCAACCTAGTCCCGTGGTCGTGGGGACGACCCTATAGTCGTCGGACAAGTCGGCGGCGGGCCAACCTAGTCCCGGGGTCGTGGGGACGACCCTATAGTCGTCGGACATGACGGTGGCGGGCCAATCTAGCCCCGGGGTCGTGGGGACGACCCTATAGTCGTCGGACATGTCGGCGGCTGGCCAACCTAGTTCCGGGGGGCAGGGACGACCCTATAGTCGTCGGACAAGTCGGCGGCGGGCCAACCTAGTCCCGGGGCCGTGGGGACGACCCTATAGTCGTCGGACATGACGGTGGCGGGTCAATCTAGCCCCGGGGTCGTGGGGACGACCCTATAGTCGTCGGACATGTCGGCGGCTGGCCAACCTAGTTCCGGGGTGGGAGGGACGACCCTATAGTCGTCGGACCCGCCGGCGGCGGGCCAACCTAGTCCGGGGGTCGTGGGAACGACCCTATAGTCGTCGGACATTTCGGCGGCTGGCGAACCTAGTCCCGGGGTCGTGGGGACGACCCTATTGTCGTCGGACATGTCGGCGGCTGGCGAGCTTTGGCCCGGGGTCGTGGGGACGACCCTATAGTCCTCGGACATGACGGTGGCGGGCCAATCTAGTCCCGGGGTCGTGGGGACGACCCTATAGTCGTCGGACATTTCGGCGGCTGGCGAACCTAGTCCCGGGGTCGTGGGGACGACCCTATTGTCGTCGGACATGTCGGCGGCTGGCGAGCTTTGGCCCGGGGTCGTGGGGACGACCCTATAGTCCTCGGACATGACGGTGGCGGGCCAATCTAGTCCCGGGGTCGTGGGGACGACCCTATAGTCGTCGGACATGACGGTGGCGGGTCAATCTAGCCCCGCGGTCGTGGGGACGACCCTATAGTCGTCGGACATGTCGGCGGCTGGCCAACCTAGTTCCGGGGTGGGAGGGACGACCCTATAGTCGTCGGACAAGTCGGCGGCTGGCCAACATACTCCCGGGGTGGTGGGGACGACCCTATATTCGTCGGACAAGTCGGCGGCTGGCCAGCCTAGTCCCGGGGTCGTGGGGACGACCCTATAGACGTCGGACATGTCGGCGGCTGGCGAGCTTTGGCCCGGGGTCGTGGGGACGACCCTATAGTCGTCAGACAAGTCGGCGGCGGGCCAACCTAGTCCCGGGGTCGTGGGGACGACCCTATAGTCGTCGGACATGACGGTGGCGGGGCAATCTACTCCTGGGGTCGTGGGGACGACCCTATAGTCTTCGGACAAGTCGGCGGCGGGCCAACCGAGCCCCGTGGTCGTGGGGACGACCCTATAGTCGTCGAACATGTCGGCGGCTGGCCAGCCTAGTCCCGGGGTCGTGGGGACGACCCTATAGACGTCGGACATGTCGGCGGCTGGCGAGCTTTGGCCCGGGGTCGTGGGGACGACCCTATAGTCGTCAGACAAGTCGGCGGCGGGCCAACCTAGTCCCGGGGTCGTGGGGACGACCCTATAGTCGTCGGACAAGTCGGCGGCGGGCCAACATAGTCCCGGGGTCGTGGGGACGACCCTATAGTCGCCGGACAAGTCGGCGGCGGGCCAACCTAGTCCCGGGGTCGTGGGGCGACCCTATAGTCGTCGGACATGACGGTGGCGGGCCAATCTAGTCCCGGGGTCGTGGGGACGAGCCTAGAGTCGTCGGACATGACGGTGGCGGGCCAATCCAGTCCCTGGGTCGTTGGGACGACCGTATAGTCGTCGGACATGTCGGCGGCTGGCCAACCTGGTCCCGGGGTCGTGGGGACGACCCTATAGTCGTCGGACAAGTCGGCGGTGGGCCATCCTATTCCCGGGGTCGTGGGGACGATCCTATAGTCGTCGGACATGACGTTGGCGGGCCAATCTAATCCCGGGGTCGTTGGGACGACCGTATAGTCGTCGGACAAGTCGGCGGCTGGCCAACCTGGTCCCGGGCTCGTGGGGACGACCCTATAGTCGTCGGACAAGTCGGCGGCGGGCCAACCTAGTCCCGGGGTCGTTGGGACGACCGTATAGTCGTCGGACAAGTCGGCGGTGGGCCAACCTATTTCCGGGGCCGTGGGGACGACCCTAGAGTCGTCGGACATGACGGTGGCTTGCCAATCTAGTCCCGGGGTCGTGGGGACGACCCTATAGTCGTCCGACAAGTCGGCGGCGGACCAACCTAGTCCCGGGGTCGTGGGGACGACCCTATAGTCGTCGGACATGTCGGCGGCTGGCCAACCTGGTCCCGGGGTCGTGGGGACGACCCTATAGTCGTCGGACAAGTCGGCGGCGGGCCAATCTAGTCCCGGGGTCGTGGGGACGACCCCATAGTCGTCGGACATGTCGGCGGCTGGCCAACTTTGGCCCGTAGTCGTGGGGACGACCGTATATTCGTCGGACATGTTGGCGGTTGGCCAACCTAGTCCCGGGATCGTGGGGACGGCCCTATAGTCGTCGGACATGTCGACGGCGGGCCAACGTATGCCCAGGGTCGTAGGGACGAACCTATAGTCGTCGGACATGACGGTGGCGGGCCAATCTAGTCCCGGGGTCGTGGGGACGACCCCATAGTCGTCGGACATGATGGTGGCGGGCCAACCTAGGCCCGGGATCGTGGGGACGACCCTATAGTCGGCGCACAAGTCGGCGGCGGGCCAACCTAGTCCCGTGGTCGTGGGGACGACCCTATAGTCGTCGGACAAGTCGGCGGCGGGCCAACCTAGTCCCGGGGTCGTGGGGACGACCCTATAGTCGTCGGACATGACGGTGGCGGGCCAATCTAGCCCCGGGGTCGTGGGGACGACCCTATAGTCGTCGGACATGTCGGCGGCTGGCCAACCTAGTTCCGGGGGGCAGGGACGACCCTATAGTCGTCGGACAAGTCGGCGGCGGGCCAACCTAGTCCCGTGGCCGTGGGGACGACCCTATAGTCGTCGGACATGACGGCGGCTGGCCAACTTTGGCCCGTGGTCGTGGGGACGACCATATTGTCGTCGGACATGACGGTGGCGGGCCAATCTAGTCCCGGGGTCGTGGGGACGACCCTATAGTCGGCGGCGGGCCAACCTAGTCCCGGGGTCGTGGGGACGACCCTATAGTCGTCGGACATGACGGTGACGGGCCAATCTAGTCCCGGCGTCGTGGGTATGGCCCTATACCAGTCCGACATGACGGCGGCGTGCCAACCTAGCCCCGGGGTCGTGGAGACGACCCTATAGTCGTCGAACATGTCGGCGGCTGGCCAACCTAGTCCCGTGGTCGTGGGGACGACCCTATAGTCGTCGGACAAGTCGGCGGCGGGCCAACCAAGTCCCGGGGTCGTGGGGAGGACCCAATAGTCGTCGGACATGTCGGCGGCTGGCCAACCTAGTTCCGGGGGGGGGGGAGGGACGACCCTATAGTCGTCGGACAAGTCGGCGGCGGGCCAACCTAGTCCCGGGGTCGTGGGGACGACCCTATAGTCGTCGGACAAGTCGGCGGCGGGCCAACCTAGTCCCGGGGTCGTGGGGACGACCCTATAGTCGTCGGACATGACGGTGGCGGGCCAATCTAGCCCCGGGGTCGTGGGGACGACCCTATAGTCGTCGGACATGTCGGCGGCTGGCCAACCTAGTTCCGGGGCGGGAGGGACGACCCTATAGTCGTCGGACAAGCCGGCGGCGGGCCAACCTAGTCCGGGGGTCGTGGGAACGACCCTATAGTCGTCGGACATTTCGGCGGCTGGCGAACCTAGTCCCGGGGTCGTGGGGACGACCCTATTGTCGTCGGACATGTCGGCGGCTGGCGAGCTTTGGCCCGGGGTCGTGGGGACGACCCTATAGTCCTCGGACATGGCGGTGGCGGGCCAATCTAGTCCCGGGGTCGTGGGGACGACCCTATAGTCGTCGGACATGACGGTGGCGGGTCAATCTAGCCCCGCGGGCGTGGGGACGACCCTATAGTCTTCGGACAAGTCGGCGGCGGGCCAACCGAGCCCCGTGGTCGTGGGGACGACCCTATAGTCGTCGAACATGTCGGCGGCTGGCCAGCCTAGTCCCGGGGTCGTGGGGACGACCCTATAGACGTCGGACTTGTCGGCGGCTGGCGAGCTTTGGCCCGGGGTCGTGGGGACGAACCTATAGTCGTCAGACAAGTCGGCGGCGGGCCAACCTAGTCCCGGGGTCGTGGGGACGACCCTATAGTCGTCGGACAAGTCGGCGGCTGGGCCAACCTAGTCCCGGGGTCGTGGGGACGACCCTATAGTCGTCGGACATGACGGTGGCGGGCCAATCTAGTCCCGGGGTCGTGGGGACGACCCTATAGTCGTCGGACATGACGGTGGCGGGTCAATCTAGCCCCGCGGTCGTGGGGACGACCCTATAGTCGTCGGACATGTCGGCGGCTGGCCAACCTAGTCCCGGGGTCGTGGGGACGACCCTATAGTCCTCGGACATGACGGTGGCGGGCCAATCTAGTCCCGGGGTCGTGGGGACGTCCCTAAGGTCGTCGAACATGTCGGCGGCTGGCCAACCTAGTCCCGGGTTCGTGGGGACGACCCTATAGTCGTCGGACAAGTCGGTGGCGGGCCAATCTAGTCCCGGGGCCGTGGGGACGACCCTATGGTCGTCGGACATGTCGGCGGATGGCCAACATAGTCCCGGGGTCGTGGGGACGACCCTATAGTCGTCGGACAAGTCGGCGGCGGGCCAACCTAGTCCCGGGGTCGTGGGGACGACCCTATAGTCGTCGGACATGTCGGCGGCTGGCCAATCTCGTCCCGGGGTCGTGGGGACGACCCTATAGTCGTCGGACATGTCGGCGGCGGGCCAACCGAGCCCCGTGGTCGTGGGGACGACCCTATAGTCGTCGAACATGTCGGCGGCTGGCCAGCCTAGTCCCGGGGTCGTGGGGACGACCCTATAGACGTCGGACATGTCGGCGGCTGGCGAGCTTTGGCCCGGGGTCGTGGGGACGTCTCTATAGTCGTCGGACAAGTCGGCGGCGGGCCAACCTAGTCCCGGGGTCGTGGAGACGACCCTATAGTCGTCGGACATGACGGTGGCGGGGCAATCTAGTCCGGGGGTCGTGGGGACGATCCTGTAGTCGTCGGACATGACGGTGGTGGGCCAATCTATTCCTGGGGCCGTGGGGACGACCCTATAGTCGTCGGACAAGTCGGCGGCGGCCCAACCTAGTCCCGGGGTCGTGGGGACGACCCTATAGCCGTCGGACATGATGGTGGGGGGCCAATCTAGTCCCGGGGTCGTGGGGACGACCCTATAGTCGTTGGACATGTTGGCGGCTGGGCAACTTTGGCCCGTGGTCGTCGGGACGACCCTATAGTCGTCGGACATGTCGGCGGCTGGCCAACTTTGACCCGTGGTCGTGGGGACAACCCTATAGACCTCCGAAATGATGGTGGCGGGCCAATCTAGTCCCGGTGTCATGGGGACGACCCCATAGTCGTCGGACAAGTCGGCGGCGGGTCAACCTAGTCCCGGGGTCGTGGGGACGACCCTATAGTCGTCGGACATGATGGTGGCGGGCCAACGTACGCCCAGGGTCGTAGGGACGAACCTATAGTCGTCGGACATGACGGTGGCGGGCCAATCTAGTCCCGGGGTCGTGGGGACGACCCCATAGTCGCCGGCCATAACGATGGCGGGCCAATCTAGCCCCGGGGTCGTGGGGACGACCCTATAGACGTCGGACATGTCGGCGGCTGGCCAACCTAGTCCCGGGGTCGTGGGGACGACCCTATAGTCGTCGGACATGTCGGCGGCTGGCCAGCCTAGTCGCGGGATCGTGGGGACGACCCTATAGTCGTCGGACATGTCGGCGGCGGGCCAACGTATGCCCAGGGTCGTAGGCACGAACCTATATTCGTCGGACATGACGGTGGCGGGCCAATCTAATCCCGGGATCGTGGGTACGACCCTATACTCGTCGGACATGACGGTGGCGGGCCACTCTAGTCCCGGGGTTGTGGGGACGACCTCATAGTCATCGGACAAGTCGGCGGCGGGCCAACCTAGCCCCGGGGACGTGGGGACGACCCTGTAGTCGTCGGACAAGTCGGCGGCGGGCCAAACTAGTCCCGGGGTCGCGGGGACGACCCTGTAGTCGTCGGACAAGTCGGCGGCGGGCCAACCTAGTCCCGTGGTCGTGGGGACGACCCTATAGTCGTCGGACATGTCGGCGGCTGGGCAACTTTGGCCCGTGGTCGTGGGGACGTCTCTATAGACGTCGGACAAGTCGGCGGCGGGCCAACCTAGTCCCGGGGTCGTGGAGACGACCCTATAGTCGTCGGACATGACGGTGGCGGGGCAATCTAGTCCGGGGGTCGTGGGGACGATCCTGTAGTCGTCGGACATGACGGTGGTGGGCCAATCTATTCCTGGGGCCGTGGGGACGACCCTATAGTCGTCGGACAAGTCGGCGGCGGGCCAACCTAGTCCCGTGGTCGTGGGGACGGCCCTATAATCGTCGGACAAGTCGGCGGCGGGCCACCCTAGTCCCGGGGTCGTGGGGACGACCCTATAGCCGTCGGACATGATGGTGGGGGGCCAATCTAGTCCCGGGGTCGTGGAGACGACCCTATAGTCGTCGGACAAGTCGGCGGCGGGCCAACCTAGTCCTGGGGTCGTGGGGCGACCCTATAGTCGTCGGACATGACGGTGGCGGGCCAATCTAGTCCCGGGGTCGTGGGGACGAGCCTATAGTCGTCGGACATGTCGGCGGCTGACCAACTTTGGCCCGGGGTCGTGGAGACGACCCTATAGTCGTCGGACAAGTCGGCGGCGGGCCAACCTAGTCCCGGGGACGTGGGGACGACCCTGTAGTCGTCGGACAAGTCGGCGGCGGGCCAAACTAGTCCCGGGGTCGTGGGGACGACCCTATAGTCGTCGGACATGTCGGCGGCTGGCCAACCTAGTCCCGGGGTCGTGGGGACGACCCTATAGTCCTCGGACATGACGGTGGCGGGCCAATCTAGTCCCGGGGTCGTGGGGACGTCCCTAAGGTCGTCGAACATGTCGGCGGCTGGCCAACCTAGTCCCGGGTTCGTGGGGACGACCCTATAGTCGTCGGACAAGTCGGTGGCGGGCCAATCTAGTCCCGGGGCCGTGGGGACGACCCTATGGTCGTCGGACATGTCGGCGGATGGCCAACATAGTCCCGGGGTCGTGGGGACGACCCTATAGTCGTCGGACAAGTCGGCGGCGGGCCAACCTAGTCCCGGGGTCGTGGGGACGACCCTATAGTCGTCGGACATGTCGGCGGCTGGCCAATCTCGTCCCGGGGTCGTGGGGACGACCCTATAGTCGTCGGACATGTCGGCGGCGGGCCAACCGAGCCCCGTGGTCGTGGGGACGACCCTATAGTCGTCGAACATGTCGGCGGCTGGCCAGCCTAGTCCCGGGGTCGTGGGGACGACCCTATAGACGTCGGACATGTCGGCGGCTGGCGAGCTTTGGCCCGGGGTCGTGGGGACGTCTCTATAGTCGTCGGACAAGTCGGCGGCGGGCCAACCTAGTCCCGGGGTCGTGGAGACGACCCTATAGTCGTCGGACATGACGGTGGCGGGGCAATCTAGTCCGGGGGTCGTGGGGACGATCCTGTAGTCGTCGGACATGACGGTGGTGGGCCAATCTATTCCTGGGGCCGTGGGGACGACCCTATAGTCGTCGGACAAGTCGGCGGCGGCCCAACCTAGTCCCGGGGTCGTGGGGACGACCCTATAGCCGTCGGACATGATGGTGGGGGGCCAATCTAGTCCCGGGGTCGTGGGGACGACCCTATAGTCGTTGGACATGTTGGCGGCTGGGCAACTTTGGCCCGTGGTCGTCGGGACGACCCTATAGTCGTCGGACATGTCGGCGGCTGGCCAACTTTGACCCGTGGTCGTGGGGACAACCCTATAGACCTCCGAAATGATGGTGGCGGGCCAATCTAGTCCCGGTGTCATGGGGACGACCCCATAGTCGTCGGACAAGTCGGCGGCGGGTCAACCTAGTCCCGGGGTCGTGGGGACGACCCTATAGTCGTCGGACATGATGGTGGCGGGCCAACGTACGCCCAGGGTCGTAGGGACGAACCTATAGTCGTCGGACATGACGGTGGCGGGCCAATCTAGTCCCGGGGTCGTGGGGACGACCCCATAGTCGCCGGCCATAACGATGGCGGGCCAATCTAGCCCCGGGGTCGTGGGGACGACCCTATAGACGTCGGACATGTCGGCGGCTGGCCAACCTAGTCCCGGGGTCGTGGGGACGACCCTATAGTCGTCGGACATGTCGGCGGCTGGCCAGCCTAGTCGCGGGATCGTGGGGACGACCCTATAGTCGTCGGACATGTCGGCGGCGGGCCAACGTATGCCCAGGGTCGTAGGCACGAACCTATATTCGTCGGACATGACGGTGGCGGGCCAATCTAATCCCGGGATCGTGGGTACGACCCTATACTCGTCGGACATGACGGTGGCGGGCCACTCTAGTCCCGGGGTTGTGGGGACGACCTCATAGTCATCGGACAAGTCGGCGGCGGGCCAACCTAGCCCCGGGGACGTGGGGACGACCCTGTAGTCGTCGGACAAGTCGGCGGCGGGCCAAACTAGTCCCGGGGTCGCGGGGACGACCCTGTAGTCGTCGGACAAGTCGGCGGCGGGCCAACCTAGTCCCGTGGTCGTGGGGACGACCCTATAGTCGTCGGACATGTCGGCGGCTGGGCAACTTTGGCCCGTGGTCGTGGGGACGTCTCTATAGACGTCGGACAAGTCGGCGGCGGGCCAACCTAGTCCCGGGGTCGTGGAGACGACCCTATAGTCGTCGGACATGACGGTGGCGGGGCAATCTAGTCCGGGGGTCGTGGGGACGATCCTGTAGTCGTCGGACATGACGGTGGTGGGCCAATCTATTCCTGGGGCCGTGGGGACGACCCTATAGTCGTCGGACAAGTCGGCGGCGGGCCAACCTAGTCCCGTGGTCGTGGGGACGGCCCTATAATCGTCGGACAAGTCGGCGGCGGGCCACCCTAGTCCCGGGGTCGTGGGGACGACCCTATAGCCGTCGGACATGATGGTGGGGGGCCAATCTAGTCCCGGGGTCGTGGAGACGACCCTATAGTCGTCGGACAAGTCGGCGGCGGGCCAACCTAGTCCTGGGGTCGTGGGGCGACCCTATAGTCGTCGGACATGACGGTGGCGGGCCAATCTAGTCCCGGGGTCGTGGGGACGAGCCTATAGTCGTCGGACATGTCGGCGGCTGACCAACTTTGGCCCGGGGTCGTGGAGACGACCCTATAGTCGTCGGACAAGTCGGCGGCGGGCCAACCTAGTCCCGGGGACGTGGGGACGACCCTGTAGTCGTCGGACAAGTCGGCGGCGGGCCAAACTAGTCCCGGGGTCGCGGGGACGACACTGTAGTCGTCGGACATGACGGTGGCGGGGCAATCTAGTCCGGGGGTCGTGGGGACGATCCTGTAGTCGTCAGACATGACGGTGGTGGGCCAATCTATTCCTGGGGCCGTGGGGACGACCCTATAGTCGTCGGACATGTCGGCGGCTGGCCAACCTAGTCCCGGGATCGTGGGGACGACGGCGGACATGTCGGCGGCGGGCCAACGTATGCCCAGGGTCGTAGGGACGAACCCATAGTCGTCGGACATGACGGTGGCGGGCCAATCTACTCCCGGGCTCGTGGGGACGACCCTATAGTCGTCGGACATGACGGTGGCGGGCCAATCTAGTCCCGGAGTCGTGGGGACGACCCCATAGTCGTCGAACATGTCGGCGGCTGGGCAACTTTGGCCCGTGGTCTTGGGGACGACCCTATAGTCGTCGGACAAGTCGGCGGCGGGCCAACCTACTCCCGGGGTCGTGGGGACGACCCTATAGTCGTCGGACAAGTCGGCGGCGGGCCAACCTAGTCCCGTGGTCGTGGGGACGACCCTATAGTCGTCGGACATGTCGGCGGCTGGGCAACTTTGGCCCGTGGTCGTGGGGACGTCTCTATAGTCGTCGGACAAGTCGGCGGCGGGCCAACCTAGTCCCGGGGTCGTGGAGACGACCCTATAGTCGTCGGACATGACGGTGGCGGGGCAATCTAGTCCGGGGGTCGTGGCGACGATCCTGTAGTCGACGGACATGACGGTGGTGGGCCAATCTATTCCTGGGGCCGTGGGGACGACCCTATAGTCGTCGGACAAGTCGGCGGCGGGCCAACCTAGTCCCGGGGTCGTGGGGCGACCCTATAGTCGTCGGACATGACGGTGGCGGGCCAATCTAGTCCCGGGGTCGTGGGGACGAGCCTATAGTCGTCGGACATGTCGGTGGCGGGCCAATCTAGTCCCGGGGTCGTGGGGACGACCCTGTAGTCGTCGGACAAGTCGGCGGCGGGCCGACATAGTCCCGGGGTCGTGGGGACGACCCTATAGTCGTCGGACAAGTCGGCGGCGGGCCAACCTAGTCCCGGGGTGTGGGGCAACCCTATAGTCGTCGGACAAGTCGGCGGCGGGCCAACCTAGTCCCGGGGTCGTGGGGACGGCCCTATAATCGTCGGACAAGTCGGCGGCGGGCCACCCTAGTCCCGGGGTCGTGGGGACGACCCTATAGCCGTCGGACATGATGGTGGGGGGCCAATCTAGTCCCGGGGTCGTGGGGACGACCCTATAGTCGTTGGACATGTTGGCGGCTGGGCAACTTTGGCCCGTGGTCGTCGGGACGACCCTATAGTCGTCGGACATGTCGGCGGCTGGCCAACTTTGGCCCGTGGTCGTGGGGGCAACCCTATAGACCTCCGAAATGATGGTGGCGGGCCAATCTAGTCTCGGGGTCGTGGGGACGACCCTATAGTCATCGGACAAGTCGGCGGCGGGCTAACCTAGTCCCGGGGTCGTGGGGACGACCCAATAGTCGTCGGACAAGTGGGCGGCGGGCCAACATAGTCCCGGGGTCGTGGGGACGACCCTATAGTCGCCGGACAAGTCGGCGGCGGGCCAACCTAGTCCCGGGGTCGTGGGGCGACCCTATAGTCGTCGGACATGACGGTGGCGGGCCAATCTAGTCCCGGGGTCGTGGGGACGAGCCTATAGTCGTCGGACATGTCGGCGGCTGACCAACTTTGGCCCGGGGTCGTGGAGACGACCCTATAGTCGTCGGACAAGTCGGCGGCGGGCCAACCTAGTCCCGGGGACGTGGGGACGACCCTGTAGTCGTCGGACAAGTCGGCGGCGGGCCAAACTAGTCCCGGGGTCGCGGGGACGACCCTGTAGTCGTCGGACATGTCGGCGGCTGGGCAACTTTGGCCCGTGGTCGTGGGGACGTCTCTATAGTCGTCGGACAAGTCGGCGGCGGGCCAACCTAGTCCCGGGGTCGTGGAGAGGCCCCTATAGTCGTCGGACATGACGGTGGCGGGGCAATCTAGTCCGGGGGTCGTGGGGACGATCCTGTAGTCGTCGGACATGACGGTGGTGGGCCAATCTATTCCTGGGGCCGTGGGGACGACCCTATAGTCGTCGGACATGTCGGCGGCTGGCCAACCTAGTCCCGGGATCGTGGGGACGCCTCTATAGTCGTCGGACAAGTCGGCGGCGGGCCAACCTAGTCCCTGGGTCGTGGGGCGACCCTATAGTCGTCGGACATGTCGGTGGCGGGCCAATCTACTCCCGGGGTCGTGGGGACGACCCTGTAGTCGTCGGACAAGTCGGCGGCGGGCCGACATAGTCCCGGGGTCGTGGGGACGACCCTATAGTCGTCGGACAAGTCGGCGGCGGGCCAACCTAGTCCCGGGGTGTGGGGCAACCCTATAGTCGTCGGACATGACGGTGGCGGGCCAATCTAGTCCCGGGGTCGTGGGGACGAGCCTATAGTCGTCGGACATGTCGGCGGCTGACCAACTTTGGCCCGGGGTCGTGGGGACGACCCTATAGTCGTCGGACATGACGGTGGCGGGCCAATCTAGTCCCGGGCTCGTGGGGACGACCCTATAGTCGTCGGACATGACGGTGGCGGGCCAATCTAGTCCCGGGGTCGTGGGGACGACCCTATAGTCGTCGGACAAGTCAGCGGCGGGCCAACCTAGTCCCGGTGTCGTGGGGACGACCCTATAGTCGTCGGACATGACGGTGGCGGGACAATCCTGCCCCGGGGTCGTGGGGACGACCCTATAGTCGTCGGACATGACGGTGGCGGGCCAATCTAATCCCGGGCTCGTGGGGACGACGCTATAGTCGTCGGACATGACGGTGGCGGGCCAATCTAGTCCCGGGGTCGTGGGGACGACCCCATAGTCGTCGAACATGTCGGCGGCTGGCCAACCTAGTCCCGGGGTCGTGGGGACGACCCTATAGTCGTCGGACATGACGGTGGCGGGCCAATCTAGTCCCGGGCTCGTGGGGACGACCCTATAGTCGTCGGACATGACGGTGGCGGGCCAATCTAGTCCCGGGGTCGTGGGGACGACCCTATAGTCGTCGGACAAGTCAGCGGCGGGCCAACCTAGTCCCGGTGTCGTGGGGACGACCCTATAGTCGTCGGACATGACGGTGGCGGGCCAATCTAGCCCCGGGGTCGTGGGGACGACCCTATAGCCGTCGGACATGATGGTGGGGGGCCAATCTAGTCCCGGGGTCGTGGGGACGACCCTATAGTCGTTGGACATGTTGGCGGCTGGGCAACTTTGGCCCGTGGTCGTCGGGACGACCCTATAGTCGTCGGACATGTCGGCGGCTGGCCAACTTTGGCCCGTGGTCGTGGGGGCAACCCTATAGACCTCCGAAATGATGGTGGCGGGCCAATCTAGTCTCGGGGTCGTGGGGACGACCCTATAGTCATCGGACAAGTCGGCGGCGGGCTAACCTAGTCCCGGGGTCGTGGGGACGACCCTATAGTCGTCGGACAAGTGGGCGGCGGGCCAACATAGTCCCGGGGTCGTGGGGACGACCCTATAGTCGCCGGACAAGTCGGCGGCGGGCCAACCTAGTCCCGGGGTCGTGGGGCGACCCTATAGTCGTCGGACATGACGGTGGCGGGCCAATCTAGTCCCGGGGTCGTGGGGACGAGCCTATAGTCGTCGGACATGTCGGCGGCTGACCAACTTTGGCCCGGGGTCGTGGGGACGACCCTATAGTCGTCGGACATGACGGTGGCGGGCCAATCTAGTCCCGGGCTCGTGGGGACGACCCTATAGTCGTCGGACATGACGGTGGCGGGCCAATCTAGTCCCGGGGTCGTGGGGACGACCCTATAGTCGTCGGACAAGTCAGCGGCGGGCCAACCTAGTCCCGGTGTCGTGGGGACGACCCTATAGTCGTCGGACATGACGGTGGCGGGACAATCTAGCCCCGGGGTCGTGGGGACGACCCTATAGTCGTCGGACATGACGGTGGCGGGCCAATCTAATCCCGGGCTCGTGGGGACGACGCTATAGTCGTCGGACATGACGGTGGCGGGCCAATCTAGTCCCGGGGTCGTGGGGACGACCCCATAGTCGTCGAACATGTCGGCGGCTGGCCAACCTAGTCCCGGGGTCGTGGGGACGACCCTATAGTCGTCGGACATGACGGTGGCGGGCCAATCTAGTCCCGGGCTCGTGGGGACGACCCTATAGTCGTCGGACATGACGGTGGCGGGCCAATCTAGTCCCGGGGTCGTGGGGACGACCCTATAGTCGTCGGACAAGTCAGCGGCGGGCCAACCTAGTCCCGGTGTCGTGGGGACGACCCTATAGTCGTCGGACATGACGGTGGCGGGCCAATCTAGCCCCGGGGTCGTGGGGACGACCCTATAGTCGTCGGACATGACGGTGGCGGGCCAATCTAGTCCCGGGCTCGTGGGGACGACGCTATAGTCGTCGGACATGACGGTGGCGGGCCAATCTAGTCCCGGGGTCGTGGGGACGACCCCATAGTCGTCGAACATGTCGGCGGCTGGCCAACCTAGTCCCGGGGTGGTAGGGACGACCCTATAGTCGTCGGACAAGTCGGCGGCGGGCCAACCTAGTCCCGGGGTCGTGGGGACGGCCCTATAATCGTCGGACAAGTCGGCGGCGGGCCACCCTAGTCCCGGGGTCGTGGGGACGACCCTATAGCCGTCGGACATGATGGTGGGGGGCCAATCTAGTCCCGGGGTCGTGGGGACGACCCTATAGTCGTTGGACATGTTGGCGGCTGGGCAACTTTGGCCCGTGGTCGTCGGGACGACCCTATAGTCGTCGGACATGTCGGCGGCTGGCCAACTTTGGCCCGTGGTCGTGGGGACAACCCTATAGACCTCCGAAATGATGGTGGCGGGCCAATCTAGTCCCGGGGTCGTGGGGACGACCCTATAGTCGTCGGACAAGTCGGCGGCGGGCCAGCATAGTCCCGGGGTCGTGGAGACGACCCTATAGTCGTCGGACATGACGGTGGCGGGGCAATCTACTCCTGGGGTCATGGGGACGACCCCATAGTCGTCGGACAAGTCGGCGGCGGGCCAACCTAGTCCCGGGGTCGTGGGGACGACCCTATAGTCGTCCGACAAGTCGGCGGCGGACCAACCTAGTCCCGTGGTCGTGGGGACGACCCTATAGCCGTCGGACATGATGGTGGGGGCCAATCTAGTCCCGGGGTCGTGGGGACGAGCCTAGAGTCGTCGGACATGACGGTGGCGGGCCAATCCAGTCCCAGGGTCGTTGGGACGACCGTATAGTCGTCGGACATGTCGGCGGCTGGCCAACCTGGTCCCGGGGTCGTGGGGACGACCCTATAGTCGTCGTGCAAGTCGGCGGCGGGCCAACCTATTCCCGGGGTCGTGGGGACGATCCTATAGTCGTCGGACATGACGTTGGCGGGCCAATCTAATCCCGGGGTCGTTGGGACGACCGTATAGTCGTCGGACAAGTCGGCGGCTGGCCAACCTGGTCCCGGGCTCGTGGGGACGACCCTATAGTCGTCGGACAAGTCGGCGGCGGGCCAACCTAGTCCCGGGGTCGTTGGGACGACCGTATAGTCGTCGGACAAGTCGGCGGTGGGCCAACCTATTTCCGGGGCCGTGGGGACGACCCTAGAGTCGTCGGACATGACGGTGACTTGCCAATCTAGTCCCGGGGTCGTGGGGACGACCCTATAGTCGTCCGACAAGTCGGCGGCGGGCCAACCTAGTCCCGGGGTCGTGGGGACGACCCTATAGTCGTCGGACATGACGGTGGCGGGCCAATCTAGTCCCGTGGTCGTGGGGACGACCCTATAGTCGTCGGACAAGTCGGCGGCGGGCCAACCAAGTCCCGGGGTCGTGGGGAGGACCCAATAGTCGTCGGACATGTCGGCGGCTGGCCAACCTAGTTCCGGGGAGGGAGGGACGACCCTATAGTCGTCGGACAAGTCGGCGGCGGGCCAACCTAGTCCCGGGGTCGTGGGGACGACCCTATAGTCGTCGGACATGACGGTGGTGGGCCAACGTATGCCCAGGGTCGTAGGGACGAACCTATAGTCGTCGGACATGACGGTGGCGGGCCAATCTAGTCCCGGGGTCGTGGGGACGACCCCATAGTCGTCGGACATGATGGTGGCTGGTCAACCTAGTTCCGGGGTGGGAGGGACGACCCTATAGTCGTCGAACATGTCGGCGGCTGGCCAATCTAGTCACGGGGTCCTGGGGACGACCCTATAGTCGTCGGACAAGTCGGCGGCGGGCTAACCTAGTCCCGGGGTCGTGGGGACGACCCTATAATCGTCGGACAAGTCGGCGGCGGGCCACCCTAGTCCCGGGGTCGTGGGGACGACCCTATAGCCGTCGGACATGATGGTGGCGGGCCAATCTAGTCCCGGGGTCGTGGGGACGACCCCATAGTCGTCGGACAAGATGGTGGCGGGCCAATCTAGTCCCGGGGTCGTGGGGACGACCCTATAGTCGTCGGACAAGTCAGCGGCGGGCCAACCTAGTCCCGGTGTCGTGGGGACGACCCTATAGTCGTCGGACATGACGGTGGCGGGCCAATCTAGCCCCGGGGTCGTGGGGACGACCCTATAGTCGTCGGACATGACGGTGGCGGGCCAATCTAGTCCCGGGCTCGTGGGGACGACCCTATAGTCGTCGGACATGACGGTGGCGGGCCAATCTAGTCCCGGGGTCGTGGGGACGACCCCATAGTCGTCGAACATGTCGGCGGCTGGTCAACCTAGTCCCGGGGTGGTAGGGACGACCCTATAGTCGTCGGACAAGTCGGCGGCGGGCCAACCTAGTCCCGGGGTCGTGGGGACGGCCCTATAATCGTCGGACAAGTCGGCGGCGGGCCACCCTAGTCCCGGGGTCGTGGGGACGACCCTATAGCCGTCGGACATGATGGTGGGGGGCCAATCTAGTCCCGGGGTCGTGGGGACGACCCTATAGTCGTTGGACATGTTGGCGGCTGGGCAACTTTGGCCCGTGGTCGTCGGGACGACCCTATAGTCGTCGGACATGACGGTGGCGGGCCAATCTAGTCCCGGGCTCGTGGGGACGACCCTATAGTCGTCGGACATGACGGTGGCGGGCCAATCTAGTCCCGGGGTCGTGGGGACGACCCCATAGTCGTCGAACATGTCGGCGGCTGGCCAACCTAGTCCCGGGGTGGTAGGGACGACCCTATAGTCGTCGGACAAGTCGGCGGCGGGCCAAACTAGTCCCGGGGTCGTGGGGACGGCCCTATAATCGTCGGACAAGTCGGCGGCGGGCCACCCTAGTCCCGGGGTCGTGGGGACGACCCTATAGCCGTCGGACATGATGGTGGGGGGCCAATCTAGTCCCGGGGTCGTGGGGACGACCCTATAGTCGTTGGACATGTTGGCGGCTGGGCAACTTTGGCCCGTGGTCGTCGGGACGACCCTATAGTCGTCGGACATGTCGGCGGCTGGCCAACTTTGGCCCGTGGTCGTGGGGACAACCCTATAGACCTCCGAAATGATGGTGGCGGGCCAATCTAGTCCCGGGGTCGTGGGGACGACCCTATAGTCGTCGGACAAGTCGGCGGCGGGCCAACATAGTCCCGGGGTCGTGGAGACGACCCTATAGTCGTCGGACATGACGGTGGCGGGGCAATCTACTCCTGGGGTCATGGGGACGACCCCATAGTCGTCGGACAAGTCGGCGGCGGGCCAACCTAGTCCCGGGGTCGTGGGGACGACCCTATAGTCGTCGGACATGACGGTGGCGGGGCAATCTACTCCTGGGGTCATGGGGACGACCCCATAGTCGTCGGACAAGTCGGCGGCGGGCCAACCTAGTCCCGGGGTCGTGGGGACGACCCTATAGTCGTCGGACAAGTCGGCGGCGGGCCAACATAGTCCCGGGGTCGTGGGGACGACCCTGTAGTCGTCGGACATGATGGTGGGGGGCCAATCTAGTCCCGGGGTCGTGGGGACGACCCTATAGTCGTCGGGCAAGTCGGTGGCTGGCCAACCTAGTCCCGGGATCGTGGGGACGACCCTATAGTCGTCGGACATGTCGGCGGCTGGCCAACCTAGTCCCGGGGTGGTAGGGACGACCCTATAGTCGTCCGACAAGTCGGCGGCGGACCAACCTAGTCCCGTGGTCGTGGGGACGACCGTATAGTCGTCGGACATGTCGGCGGCTGGCCAACCTAGTCCCGGGGTCGTGGGGACGACCCTATAGTCGTCGGACATGACGGTGGCGGGGCAATCTACTCCTGGGGTTGTGGGGACGACCCCATAGTCGTCGGACAAGTCGGCGGCGGGCCAACCTAGTCCCGGGGTCGTGGGGACGGCCCTATAATCGTCGGACAAGTCGGCGGCGGGCCACCCTAGTCCCGGGGTCGTGGGGACGACCCTATAGCCGTCGGACATGATGGTGTGGGGCCAATCTAGTCGCGGGGTCGTGGGGACGACCCTATAGTCGTCGGACAAGTCGGCGGCGGGCCAACATAGTCCCGGGGTCGTGGGGACGACCCTGTAGTCGTCGGACATGTTGGTGGGGGGCCAATCTAGTCCCGGGGTCGTGGGGACGACCCTATAGTCGTCGGACATGTCGGCGGCTGGCCAACCTAGTCCCGGGGTCGTGGGGACGACCCTATAGTCGTCGGACATGACGGTGGCGGGGCAATCTACTCCTGGGGTTGTTGGGACGACCCCATAGTCGTCGGACAAGTCGGCGGCGGGCCAACATAGTCCCGGGGTCGTGGGGACGACCCTATAGTCGTCGGAAAAGTCGGCGGCAGGCCAACCTAGTCCCTGGGTCGAGGGGCGACCCTATAGTCGTCGGACATGTCGGTGGCGGGCCAATCTAGTCCCGGGGTCGTGGGGACGACCCTATAGTCGTCGGACAGGTCGACGGCGGGCCAACGTATGCCCAGGGTCGTAGGGACGAACCTATAGTCGTCGGACATGACGGTGGCGGGCCAATCTAGTCCCGGGGTCGTGGGGACGACCCCATAGTCGTCGGACATGATGGTGGCGGGCCAACCTAGGCCCGGGATCGTGGGGACGACCCTATAGTCGGCGCACAAGTCGGCGGCGGGCCAACCTAGTCCCGTGGTCGTGGGGACGACCCTATAGTCGTCGGACAAGTCGGCGGCGGGCCAACCTAGTCCCGGGGTCGTGGGGACGACCCTATAGTCGTCGGACATGACGGTGGCGGGCCAATCTAGCCCCGGGGTCGTGGGGACGACCCTATAGTCGTCGGACATGTCGGCGGCTGGCCAACCTAGTTCCGGGGGGCAGGGACGACCCTATAGTCGTCGGACAAGTCGGCGGCGGGCCAACCTAGTCCCGGGGCCGTGGGGACGACCCTATAGTCGTCGGACATGACGGTGGCGGGTCAATCTAGCCCCGGGGTCGTGGGGACGACCCTATAGTCGTCGGACATGTCGGCGGCTGGCCAACCTAGTTCCGGGGTGGGAGGGACGACCCTATAGTCGTCGGACCCGCCGGCGGCGGGCCAACCTAGTCCGGGGGTCGTGGGAACGACCCTATAGTCGTCGGACATTTCGGCGGCTGGCGAACCTAGTCCCGGGGTCGTGGGGACGACCCTATTGTCGTCGGACATGTCGGCGGCTGGCGAGCTTTGGCCCGGGGTCGTGGGGACGACCCTATAGTCCTCGGACATGACGGTGGCGGGCCAATCTAGTCCCGGGGTCGTGGGGACGACCCTATAGTCGTCGGACATGACGGTGGCGGGTCAATCTAGCCCCGCGGTCGTGGGGACGACCCTATAGTCGTCGGACATGTCGGCGGCTGGCCAACCTAGTTCCGGGGAGGGAGGGACGACCCTATAGTCGTCGGACAAGTCGGCGGCTGGCCAACATAGTCCCGGGGTGGTGGGGACGACCCTATATTCGTCGGACAAGTCGGCGGCTGGCCAGCCTAGTCCCGGGGTCGTGGGGACGACCCTATAGACGTCGGACATGTCGGCGGCTGGCGAGCTTTGGCCCGGGGTCGTGGGGACGACCCTATAGTCGTCAGACAAGTCGGCGGCGGGCCAACCTAGTCCCGGGGTCGTGGGGACGACCCTATAGTCGTCGGACATGACGGTGGCGGGGCAATCTACTCCTGGGGTCGTGGGGACGACCCTATAGTCTTCGGACAAGTCGGCGGCGGGCCAACCGAGCCCCGTGGTCGTGGGGACGACCCTATAGTCGTCGAACATGTCGGCGGCTGGCCAGCCTAGTCCCGGGGTCGTGGGGACGACCCTATAGACGTCGGACATGTCGGCGGCTGGCGAGCTTTGGCCCGGGGTCGTGGGGACGACCCTATAGTCGTCAGACAAGTCGGCGGCGGGCCAACCTAGTCCCGGGGTCGTGGGGACGACCCTATAGTCGTCGGACAAGTCGGCGGCGGGCCAACATAGTCCCGGGGTCGTGGGGACGACCGTATAGTCGTCGGACATGTCGGCGGCTGGCCAATCTAGTCCCGTGGTCGTGGGGACGACCCTATAGTCGTCGGACAAGTCGGCGGCGGGCCAACCAAGTCCCGGGGTCGTGGGGAGGACCCAATAGTCGTCGGACATGTCGGCGGCTGGCCAACCTAGTTCCGGGGGGGGAGGGACGACCCTATAGTCGTCGGACAAGTCGGCGGCGGGCCAACCTAGTCCCGGGGTCGTGGGGACGACCCTATAGTCGTCGGACATGACGGTGGTGGGCCAACGTATGCCCAGGGTCGTAGGGACGAACCTATAGTCGTCGGACATGACGGTGGCGGGCCAATCTAGTCCCGGGGTCGTGGGGACGACCCCATAGTCGTCGGACATGATGGTGGCTGGTCAACCTAGTTCCGGGGTGGGAGGGACGACCCTATAGTCGTCGAACATGTCGGCGGCTGGCCAATCTAGTCACGGGGTCCTGGGGACGACCCTATAGTCGTCGGACAAGTCGGCGGCGGGCTAACCTAGTCCCGGGGTCGTGGGGACGACCCTATAGTAGTCGGACATGTCGGCGGCTGGCCAACCTAGTTCCGGGGTGGGAGGGACGACCCTATAGTCGTCGGACAAGTCGGCGGCGGGCCAACCTAGTCCCGGGGTCGTGGGGACGACCCTATAGTCGTCGGACAAGTCGGCGGCGGGCCAACCTATTCCCGGGGTCGTGGGGACGGCCCTATAGTCGTCGGACATGACGGTGGCGGGCCAATCTAGTCCCGGGGTCGTGGGGACGACCCTATAGTCGTCGGACAAGTCAGCGGCGGGACAACCTATTCCCGGGGTCGTGGGGAAAACCCTATAGTCGTCGGACATGACGGTGGCGGGCCAACGTATGCCCAGGGTCGTAGGGACGAACCTATAGTCGTCGGACATGACGGTGGCGGGCCAATCTAGTCCCGGGGTCGTGGGGACGACCCCATAGTCGTCGGACATGATGGTGGCGAGCCAACCTAGGCCCGGGATCGTGGGGACGAACCTATAGTCGTCGGACATGTCGACGGCGGGCCAACGTATGCCCAGGGTCGTAGGGACGAACCTATAGTCGTCGGACATGACGGTGGCGGGCCAATCTAGTCCCGGGGTCGTGGGGACGACCCCATAGTCGTCGGACATGATGGTGGCGGGCCAATCTAGTCCCGGGGTCGTGGGGACGACCCTATAGTCGTCGGACAAGTCAGCGGCGGGCCAACCTAGTCCCGGTGTCGTGGGGACGACCCTATAGTCGTCGGACATGACGGTGGCGGGCCAATCTAGCCCCGGGGTCGTGGGGACGACCCTATAGTCGTCGGACATGACGGTGGCGGGCCAATCTAGTCCCGGGCTCGTGGGGACGACCCTATAGTCGTCGGACATGACGGTGGCGGGCCAATCTAGTCCCGGGGTCGTGGGGACGACCCCATAGTCGTCGAACATGTCGGCGGCTGGTCAACCTAGTCCCGGGGTGGTAGGGACGACCCTATAGTCGTCGGACAAGTCGGCGGCGGGCCAACCTAGTCCCGGGGTCGTGGGGACGGCCCTATAATCGTCGGACAAGTCGGCGGCGGGCCACCCTAGTCCCGGGGTCGTGGGGACGACCCTATAGTCGTTGGACATGTTGGCGGCTGGGCAACTTTGGCCCGTGGTCGTCGGGACGACCCTATAGTCGTCGGACATGACGGTGGCGGGCCAATCTAGTCCCGGGCTCGTGGGGACGACCCTATAGTCGTCGGACATGACGGTGGCGGGCCAATCTAGTCCCGGGGTCGTGGGGACGACCCCATAGTCGTCGAACATGTCGGCGGCTGGCCAACCTAGTCCCGGGGTGGTAGGGACGACCCTATAGTCGTCGGACAAGTCGGCGGCGGGCCAAACTAGTCCCGGGGTCGTGGGGACGGCCCTATAATCGTCGGACAAGTCGGCGGCGGGCCACCCTAGTCCCGGGGTCGTGGGGACGACCCTATAGCCGTCGGACATGATGGTGGGGGGCCAATCTAGTCCCGGGGTCGTGGGGACGACCCTATAGTCGTTGGACATGTTGGCGGCTGGGCAACTTTGGCCCGTGGTCGTCGGGACGACCCTATAGTCGTCGGACATGTCGGCGGCTGGCCAACTTTGGCCCGTGGTCGTGGGGACAACCCTATAGACCTCCGAAATGATGGTGGCGGGCCAATCTAGTCCCGGTGTCGTGGGGACGACCCTATAGTCGTCGGACAAGTCGGCGGCGGGCCAACATAGTCCCGGGGTCGTGGAGACGACCCTATAGTCGTCGGACATGACGGTGGCGGGGCAATCTACTCCTGGGGTCATGGGGACGACCCCATAGTCGTCGGACAAGTCGGCGGCGGGCCAACCTAGTCCCGGGGTCGTGGGGACGACCCTATAGTCGTCGGACATGACGGTGGCGGGGCAATCTACTCCTGGGGTCATGGGGACGACCCCATAGTCGTCGGACAAGTCGGCGGCGGGCCAACCTAGTCCCGGGGTCGTGGGGACGACCCTATAGTCGTCGGACAAGTCGGCGGCGGGCCAACATAGTCCCGGGGTCGTGGGGACGACCCTGTAGTCGTCGGACATGATGGTGGGGGGCCAATCTAGTCCCGGGGTCGTGGGGACGACCCTATAGTCGTCGGGCAAGTCGGTGGCTGGCCAACCTAGTCCCGGGATCGTGGGGACGACCCTATAGTCGTCGGACATGTCGGCGGCTGGCCAACCTAATCCCGGGGTGGTAGGGACGACCCTATAGTCGTCCGACAAGTCGGCGGCGGACCAACCTAGTCCCGTGGTCGTGGGGACGACCGTATAGTCGTCGGACATGTCGGCGGCTGGCCAACCTAGTCCCGGGGTCGTGGGGACGACCCTATAGTCGTCGGACATGACGGTGGCGGGGCAATCTACTCCTGGGGTTGTGGGGACGACCCCATAGTCGTCGGACAAGTCGGCGGCGGGCCAACCTAGTCCCGGGGTCGTGGGGACGGCCCTATAATCGTCGGACAAGTCGGCGGCGGGCCACCCTAGTCCCGGGGTCGTGGGGACGACCCTATAGCCGTCGGACATGATGGTGTGGGGCCAATCTAGTCGCGGGGTCGTGGGGACGACCCTATAGTCGTCGGACAAGTCGGCGGCGGGCCAACATAGTCCCGGGGTCGTGGGGACGACCCTGTAGTCGTCGGACATGTTGGTGGGGGGCCAATCTAGTCCCGGGGTCGTGGGGACGACCCTATAGTCGTCGGACATGTCGGCGGCTGGCCAACCTAGTCCCGGGGTCGTGGGGACGACCCTATAGTCGTCGGACATGACGGTGGCGGGGCAATCTACTCCTGGGGTTGTTGGGACGACCCCATAGTCGTCGGACAAGTCGGCGGCGGGCCAACATAGTCCCGGGGTCGTGGGGACGACCCTATAGTCGTCGGAAAAGTCGGCGGCAGGCCAACCTAGTCCCTGGGTCGAGGGGCGACCCTATAGTCGTCGGACATGTCGGTGGCGGGCCAATCTAGTCCCGGGGTCGTGGGGACGACCCTATAGTCGTCGGACATGTCGACGGCGGGCCAACGTATGCCCAGGGTCGTAGGGACGAACCTATAGTCGTCGGACATGACGGTGGCGGGCCAATCTAGTCCCGGGGTCGTGGGGACGACCCCATAGTCGTCGGACATGATGGTGGCGGGCCAACCTAGGCCCGGGATCGTGGGGACGACCCTATAGTCGGCGCACAAGTCGGCGGCGGGCCAACCTAGTCCCGTGGTCGTGGGGACGACCCTATAGTCGTCGGACAAGTCGGCGGCGGGCCAACCTAGTCCCGGGGTCGTGGGGACGACCCTATAGTCGTCGGACATGACGGTGGCGGGCCAATCTAGCCCCGGGGTCGTGGGGACGACCCTATAGTCGTCGGACATGTCGGCGGCTGGCCAACCTAGTTCCGGGGGGCAGGGACGACCCTATAGTCGTCGGACAAGTCGGCGGCGGGCCAACCTAGTCCCGGGGCCGTGGGGACGACCCTATAGTCGTCGGACATGACGGTGGCGGGTCAATCTAGCCCCGGGGTCGTGGGGACGACCCTATAGTCGTCGGACATGTCGGCGGCTGGCCAACCTAGTTCCGGGGTGGGAGGGACGACCCTATAGTCGTCGGACCCGCCGGCGGCGGGCCAACCTAGTCCGGGGGTCGTGGGAACGACCCTATAGTCGTCGGACATTTCGGCGGCTGGCGAACCTAGTCCCGGGGTCGTGGGGACGACCCTATTGTCGTCGGACATGTCGGCGGCTGGCGAGCTTTGGCCCGGGGTCGTGGGGACGACCCTATAGTCCTCGGACATGACGGTGGCGGGCCAATCTAGTCCCGGGGTCGTGGGGACGACCCTATAGTCGTCGGACATGACGGTGGCGGGTCAATCTAGCCCCGCGGTCGTGGGGACGACCCTATAGTCGTCGGACATGTCGGCGGCTGGCCAACCTAGTTCCGGGGTGGGAGGGACGACCCTATAGTCGTCGGACAAGTCGGCGGCTGGCCAACATAGTCCCGGGGTGGTGGGGACGACCCTATATTCGTCGGACAAGTCGGCGGCTGGCCAGCCTAGTCCCGGGGTCGTGGGGACGACCCTATAGACGTCGGACATGTCGGCGGCTGGCGAGCTTTGGCCCGGGGTCGTGGGGACGACCCTATAGTCGTCAGACAAGTCGGCGGCGGGCCAACCTAGTCCCGGGGTCGTGGGGACGACCCTATAGTCGTCGGACATGACGGTGGCGGGGCAATCTACTCCTGGGGTCGTGGGGACGACCCTATAGTCTTCGGACAAGTCGGCGGCGGGCCAACCGAGCCCCGTGGTCGTGGGGACGACCCTATAGTCGTCGAACATGTCGGCGGCTGGCCAGCCTAGTCCCGGGGTCGTGGGGACGACCCTATAGACGTCGGACATGTCGGCGGCTGGCGAGCTTTGGCCCGGGGTCGTGGGGACGACCCTATAGTCGTCAGACAAGTCGGCGGCGGGCCAACCTAGTCCCGGGGTCGTGGGGACGACCCTATAGTCGTCGGACAAGTCGGCGGCGGGCCAACATAGTCCCGGGGTCGTGGGGACGACCCTATAGTCGCCGGACAAGTCGGCGGCGGGCCAACCTAGTCCCGGGGTCGTGGGGCGACCCTATAGTCGTCGGACATGACGGTGGCGGGCCAATCTAGTCCCGGGGTCGTGGGGACGTGCCTAGAGTCGTCGGACATGACGGTGGCGGGCCAATCCAGTCCCAGGGTCGTTGGGACGACCGTATAGTCGTCGGACATGTCGGCGGCTGGCCAACCTGGTCCCGGGGCCGTGGGGACGACCCTATAGTCGTCGGACATGTCGGCGGCTGGCCAACCTAGTCCCGGGGTCGTGGGGACGACCCTATAGTCCTCGGACATGACGGTGGCGGGCCAATCTAGTCCCGGGGTCGTGGGGACGTCCCTATAGTCGTCGAACATGTCGGCGGCTGGCCAACCTAGTCCCGGGTTCGTGGGGACGACCCTATAGTCGTCGGACAAGTCGGTGGCGGGCCAATCTAGTCCCGGGGCCGTGGGGACGACCCTATGGTCGTCGGACATGTCGGCGGATGGCCAACATAGTCCCGGGGTCGTGGGGACGACCCTATAGTCGTCGGACAAGTCGGCGGCGGGCCAACCTAGTCCCGGGGTCGTGGGGACGACCCTATAGTCGTCGGACATGTCGGCGGCTGGCCAATCTCGTCCCGGGGTCGTGGGGACGACCCTATAGTCGTCGGACATGTCGGCGGCTGGCCAACCTAGTTCCGGGGTGGAAGGGACGACCGTATTCGTCGGACATGTCGGCGGCTGGCCAACCTAATCCCGGGGTCGTGGGGACGACCCTACAGTCGTCAGACAAGTCGGTGGCTGGCCAACTTTGGCCCGTAGTCGTGGGGACGATCCTATAGTCGTCGGACATGACGGTGGCGGGCCAGTCTAGTCCCAGGGCCGTGGGGACGACCCTATAGTCGTCGGACAAGTCGGCGGCGGGCCAACCTAGTCCCGGGGTCGTGTGGACGACCCTATAGTCGTCGGACATGTCGGCGACTGGCCAACCTAGTCCCGGGTTCGTGGGGTCGACCCTATAGTCGTCGGATATGTCGGCGGCGGGCCCACCTAGTCCCGGGGTCGTGGGGACGACCCTATAGTCGTCCGACAAGTCGGCGGCGGACCAACCTAGTCCCGGGGTCGTGGGGACGACCCTATAGTCGTCGGACATGTCGGCGGCTGGCCAACCTGGTCCCGGGGTCGTGGGGACGACCCTATAGTCGTCGGACAAGTCGGCGGCGGGCCAATCTAGTCCCGGGGTCGTGGGGACGACCCCATAGTCGTCGGACATGTCGGCGGCTGGCCAACTTTGGCCCGTAGTCGTGGGGACGACCGTATATTCGTCGGACATGTTGGCGGTTGGCCAACCTAGTCCCGGGATCGTGGGGACGGCCCTATAGTCGTCGGACATGTCGACGGCGGGCCAACGTATGCCCAGGGTCGTAGGGACGAACCTATAGTCGTCGGACATGACGGTGGCGGGCCAATCTAGTCCCGGGGTCGTGGGGACGACCCCATAGTCGTCGGACATGATGGTGGCGGGCCAACCTAGGCCCGGGATCGTGGGGACGACCCTATAGTCGGCGCACAAGTCGGCGGCGGGCCAACCTAGTCCCGTGGTCGTGGGGACGACCCTATAGTCGTCGGACAAGTCGGCGGCGGGCCAACCTAGTCCCGGGGTCGTGGGGACGACCCTATAGTCGTCGGACATGACGGTGGCGGGCCAATCTAGCCCCGGGGTCGTGGGGACGACCCTATAGTCGTCGGACATGTCGGCGGCTGGCCAACCTAGTTCCGGGGGGCAGGGACGACCCTATAGTCGTCGGACAAGTCGGCGGCGGGCCAACCTAGTCCCGTGGCCGTGGGGACGACCCTATAGTCGTCGGACATGACGGCGGCTGGCCAACTTTGGCCCGTGGTCGTGGGGACGACCATATTGTCGTCGGACATGACGGTGGCGGGCCAATCTAGTCCCGGGGTCGTGGGGACGACCCTATAGTCGGCGGCGGGCCAACCTAGTCCCGGGGTCGTGGGGACGACCCTATAGTCGTCGGACATGACGGTGACGAGCCAATCTAGTCCCGGCGTCGTGGGTATGGCCCTATACCAGTCCGACATGACGGCGGCGTGCCAACCTAGCCCCGGGGTCGTGGAGACGACCCTATAGTCGTCGGACATGACGGTGGCGGGGCAATCTACTCCTGGGGTCATGGGGACGACCCTATAGTCGTTGGACATGTTGGCGGCTGGGCAACTTTGACCCGTGGTCGTCGGGACGACCCTATAGTCGTCGGACATGTCGGCGGCTGGCCAACTTTGGCCCGTGGTCGTGGGGACAACCCTATAGACCTCCGAAATGATGGTGGCGGGCCAATCTAGTCCCGGTGTCGTGGGGACGACCCTATAGTCGTCGGACAAGTCGGCGGCGGGCCAACATAGTCCCGGGGTCGTGGAGACGACCCTATAGTCGTCGGACATGACGGTGGCGGGGCAATCTACTCCTGGGGTCATGGGGACGACCCCATAGTCGTCGGACAAGTCGGCGGCGGGCCAACCTAGTCCCGGGGTCGTGGGGACGACCCTATAGTCGTCGGACATGACGGTGGCGGGGCAATCTACTCCTGGGGTCATGGGGACGACCCCATAGTCGTCGGACAAGTCGGCGGCGGGCCAACCTAGTCCCGGGGTCGTGGGGACGACCCTATAGTCGTCGGACAAGTCGGCGGCGGGCCAACATAGTCCCGGGGTCGTGGGGACGACCCTGTAGTCGTCGGACATGATGGTGGGGGGCCAATCTAGTCCCGGGGTCGTGGGGACGACCCTATAGTCGTCGGGCAAGTCGGTGGCTGGCCAACCTAGTCCCGGGATCGTGGGGACGACCCTATAGTCGTCGGACATGTCGGCGGCTGGCCAACCTAATCCCGGGGTGGTAGGGACGACCCTATAGTCGTCCGACAAGTCGGCGGCGGACCAACCTAGTCCCGTGGTCGTGGGGACGACCGTATAGTCGTCGGACATGTCGGCGGCTGGCCAACCTAGTCCCGGGGTCGTGGGGACGACCCTATAGTCGTCGGACATGACGGTGGCGGGGCAATCTACTCCTGGGGTTGTGGGGACGACCCCATAGTCGTCGGACAAGTCGGCGGCGGGCCAACCTAGTCCCGGGGTCGTGGGGACGGCCCTATAATCGTCGGACAAGTCGGCGGCGGGCCACCCTAGTCCCGGGGTCGTGGGGACGACCCTATAGCCGTCGGACATGATGGTGTGGGGCCAATCTAGTCGCGGGGTCGTGGGGACGACCCTATAGTCGTCGGACAAGTCGGCGGCGGGCCAACATAGTCCCGGGGTCGTGGGGACGACCCTGTAGTCGTCGGACATGTTGGTGGGGGGCCAATCTAGTCCCGGGGTCGTGGGGACGACCCTATAGTCGTCGGACATGTCGGCGGCTGGCCAACCTAGTCCCGGGGTCGTGGGGACGACCCTATAGTCGTCGGACATGACGGTGGCGGGGCAATCTACTCCTGGGGTTGTTGGGACGACCCCATAGTCGTCGGACAAGTCGGCGGCGGGCCAACATAGTCCCGGGGTCGTGGGGACGACCCTATAGTCGTCGGAAAAGTCGGCGGCAGGCCAACCTAGTCCCTGGGTCGAGGGGCGACCCTATAGTCGTCGGACATGTCGGTGGCGGGCCAATCTAGTCCCGGGGTCGTGGGGACGACCCTATAGTCGTCGGACATGTCGACGGCGGGCCAACGTATGCCCAGGGTCGTAGGGACGAACCTATAGTCGTCGGACATGACGGTGGCGGGCCAATCTAGTCCCGGGGTCGTGGGGACGACCCCATAGTCGTCGGACATGATGGTGGCGGGCCAACCTAGGCCCGGGATCGTGGGGACGACCCTATAGTCGGCGCACAAGTCGGCGGCGGGCCAACCTAGTCCCGTGGTCGTGGGGACGACCCTATAGTCGTCGGACAAGTCGGCGGCGGGCCAACCTAGTCCCGGGGTCGTGGGGACGACCCTATAGTCGTCGGACATGACGGTGGCGGGCCAATCTAGCCCCGGGGTCGTGGGGACGACCCTATAGTCGTCGGACATGTCGGCGGCTGGCCAACCTAGTTCCGGGGGGCAGGGACGACCCTATAGTCGTCGGACAAGTCGGCGGCGGGCCAACCTAGTCCCGGGGCCGTGGGGACGACCCTATAGTCGTCGGACATGACGGTGGCGGGTCAATCTAGCCCCGGGGTCGTGGGGACGACCCTATAGTCGTCGGACATGTCGGCGGCTGGCCAACCTAGTTCCGGGGTGGGAGGGACGACCCTATAGTCGTCGGACCCGCCGGCGGCGGGCCAACCTAGTCCGGGGGTCGTGGGAACGACCCTATAGTCGTCGGACATTTCGGCGGCTGGCGAACCTAGTCCCGGGGTCGTGGGGACGACCCTATTGTCGTCGGACATGTCGGCGGCTGGCGAGCTTTGGCCCGGGGTCGTGGGGACGACCCTATAGTCCTCGGACATGACGGTGGCGGGCCAATCTAGTCCCGGGGTCGTGGGGACGACCCTATAGTCGTCGGACATGACGGTGGCGGGTCAATCTAGCCCCGCGGTCGTGGGGACGACCCTATAGTCGTCGGACATGTCGGCGGCTGGCCAACCTAGTTCCGGGGTGGGAGGGACGACCCTATAGTCGTCGGACAAGTCGGCGGCTGGCCAACATCGTCCCGGGGTGGTGGGGACGACCCTATATTCGTCGGACAAGTCGGCGGCTGGCCAGCCTAGTCCCGGGGTCGTGGGGACGACCCTATAGACGTCGGACATGTCGGCGGCTGGCGAGCTTTGGCCCGGGGTCGTGGGGACGACCCTATAGTCGTCAGACAAGTCGGCGGCGGGCCAACCTAGTCCCGGGGTCGTGGGGACGACCCTATAGTCGTCGGACATGACGGTGGCGGGGCAATCTACTCCTGGGGTCGTGGGGACGACCCTATAGTCTTCGGACAAGTCGGCGGCGGGCCAACCGAGCCCCGTGGTCGTGGGGACGACCCTATAGTCGTCGAACATGTCGGCGGCTGGCCAGCCTAGTCCCGGGGTCGTGGGGACGACCCTATAGACGTCGGACATGTCGGCGGCTGGCGAGCTTTGGCCCGGGGTCGTGGGGACGACCCTATAGTCGTCAGACAAGTCGGCGGCGGGCCAACCTAGTCCCGGGGTCGTGGGGACGACCCTATAGTCGTCGGACAAGTCGGCGGCGGGCCAACATAGTCCCGGGGTCGTGGGGACGACCCTATAGTCGCCGGACAAGTCGGCGGCGGGCCAACCTAGTCCCGGGGTCGTGGGGCGACCCTATAGTCGTCGGACATGACGGTGGCGGGCCAATCTAGTCCCGGGGTCGTGGGGACGTGCCTAGAGTCGTCGGACATGACGGTGGCGGGCCAATCCAGTCCCAGGGTCGTTGGGACGACCGTATAGTCGTCGGACATGTCGGCGGCTGGCCAACCTGGTCCCGGGGCCGTGGGGACGACCCTATAGTCGTCGGACATGTCGGCGGCTGGCCAACCTAGTCCCGGGGTCGTGGGGACGACCCTATAGTCCTCGGACATGACGGTGGCGGGCCAATCTAGTCCCGGGGTCGTGGGGACGTCCCTATAGTCGTCGAACATGTCGGCGGCTGGCCAACCTAGTCCCGGGTTCGTGGGGACGACCCTATAGTCGTCGGACAAGTCGGTGGCGGGCCAATCTAGTCCCGGGGCCGTGGGGACGACCCTATGGTCGTCGGACATGTCGGCGGATGGCCAACATAGTCCCGGGGTCGTGGGGACGACCCTATAGTCGTCGGACAAGTCGGCGGCGGGCCAACCTAGTCCCGGGGTCGTGGGGACGACCCTATAGTCGTCGGACATGTCGGCGGCTGGCCAATCTCGTCCCGGGGTCGTGGGGACGACCCTATAGTCGTCGGACATGTCGGCGGCTGGCCAACCTAGTTCCGGGGTGGAAGGGACGACCGTATTCGTCGGACATGTCGGCGGCTGGCCAACCTAATCCCGGGGTCGTGGGGACGACCCTACAGTCGTCAGACAAGTCGGTGGCTGGCCAACTTTGGCCCGTAGTCGTGGGGACGATCCTATAGTCGTCGGACATGACGGTGGCGGGCCAGTCTAGTCCCAGGGCCGTGGGGACGACCCTATAGTCGTCGGACAAGTCGGCGGCGGGCCAACCTAGTCCCGGGGTCGTGTGGACGACCCTATAGTCGTCGGACATGTCGGCGACTGGCCAACCTAGTCCCGGGTTCGTGGGGTCGACCCTATAGTCGTCGGATATGTCGGCGGCGGGCCCACCTAGTCCCGGGTTCGTGGGGACGACCCTATAGTCGTCCGACAAGTCGGCGGCGGACCAACCTAGTCCCGGGGTCGTGGGGACGACCCTATAGTCGTCGGACATGTCGGCGGCTGGCCAACCTGGTCCCGGGGTCGTGGGGACGACCCTATAGTCGTCGGACAAGTCGGCGGCGGGCCAATCTAGTCCCGGGGTCGTGGGGACGACCCCATAGTCGTCGGACATGTCGGCGGCTGGCCAACTTTGGCCCGTAGTCGTGGGGACGACCGTATATTCGTCGGACATGTTGGCGGTTGGCCAACCTAGTCCCGGGATCGTGGGGACGGCCCTATAGTCGTCGGACATGTCGACGGCGGGCCAACGTATGCCCAGGGTCGTAGGGACGAACCTATAGTCGTCGGACATGACGGTGGCGGGCCAATCTAGTCCCGGGGTCGTGGGGACGACCCCATAGTCGTCGGACATGATGGTGGCGGGCCAACCTAGGCCCGGGATCGTGGGGACGACCCTATAGTCGGCGCACAAGTCGGCGGCGGGCCAACCTAGTCCCGTGGTCGTGGGGACGACCCTATAGTCGTCGGACAAGTCGGCGGCGGGCCAACCTAGTCCCGGGGTCGTGGGGACGACCCTATAGTCGTCGGACATGACGGTGGCGGGCCAATCTAGCCCCGGGGTCGTGGGGACGACCCTATAGTCGTCGGACATGTCGGCGGCTGGCCAACCTAGTTCCGGGGGGCAGGGACGACCCTATAGTCGTCGGACAAGTCGGCGGCGGGCCAACCTAGTCCCGTGGCCGTGGGGACGACCCTATAGTCGTCGGACATGACGGCGGCTGGCCAACTTTGGCCCGTGGTCGTGGGGACGACCATATTGTCGTCGGACATGACGGTGGCGGGCCAATCTAGTCCCGGGGTCGTGGGGACGACCCTATAGTCGGCGGCGGGCCAACCTAGTCCCGGGGTCGTGGGGACGACCCTATAGTCGTCGGACATGACGGTGACGGGCCAATCTAGTCCCGGCGTCGTGGGTATGGCCCTATACCAGTCCGACATGACGGCGGCGTGCCAACCTAGCCCCGGGGTCGTGGAGACGACCCTATAGTCGTCGAACATGTCGGCGGCTGGCCAACCTAGTCCCGTGGTCGTGGGGACGACCCTATAGTCGTCGGACAAGTCGGCGGCGGGCCAACCAAGTCCCGGGGTCGTGGGGAGGACCCAATAGTCGTCGGACATGTCGGCGGCTGGCCAACCTAGTTCCGGGGGGGGGGGGGGAGGGACGACCCTATAGTCGTCGGACAAGTCGGCGGCGGGCCAACCTAGTCCCGGGGTCGTGGGGACGACCCTATAGTCGTCGGACAAGTCGGCGGCGGGCCAACCTAGTCCCGGGGTCGTGGGGACGACCCTATAGTCGTCGGACATGACGGTGGCGGGTCAATCTAGCCCCGGGGTCGTGGGGACGACCCTATAGTCGTCGAACATGTCGGCGGCTGGCCAGCCTAGTCCCGGGGTCGTGGGGACGACCCTATAGACGTCGGACATGTCGGCGGCTGGCGAGCTTTGGCCCGGGGTCGTGGGGACGAACCTATAGTCGTCAGACAAGTCGGCGGCGGGCCAACCTAGTCCCGGGGTCGTGGGGACGACCCTATAGTCGTCGGACAAGTCGGCGGCTGGGCCAACCTAGTCCCGGGGTCGTGGGGACGACCCTATAGTCGTCGGACATGACGGTGGCGGGCCAATCTAGTCCCGGGGTCGTGGGGACGACCCTATAGTCGTCGGACATGACGGTGGCGGGTCAATCTAGCCCCGCGGTCGTGGGGACGACCCTATAGTCGTCGGACATGTCGGCGGCTGGCCAACCTAGTCCCGGGGTCGTGGGGACGACCCTATAGTCCTCGGACATGACGGTGGCGGGCCAATCTAGTCCCGGGGTCGTGGGGACGTCCCTATAGTCGTCGAACATGTCGGCGGCTGGCCAACCTAGTCCCGGGTTCGTGGGGACGACCCTATAGTCGTCGGACAAGTCGGTGGCGGGCCAATCTAGTCCCGGGGCCGTGGGGACGACCCTATGGTCGTCGGACATGTCGGCGGATGGCCAACATAGTCCCGGGGTCGTGGGGACGACCCTATAGTCGTCGGACAAGTCGGCGGCGGGCCAACCTAGTCCCGGGGTCGTGGGGACGACCCTATAGTCGTCGGACATGTCGGCGGCTGGCCAATCTCGTCCCGGGGTCGTGGGGACGACCCTATAGTCGTCGGACATGTCGGCGGCTGGCCAACCTAGTTCCGGGGTGGAAGGGACGACCGTATTCGTCGGACATGTCGGCGGCTGGCCAACCTAATCCCGGGGTCGTGGGGACGACCCTACAGTCGTCAGACAAGTCGGTGGCTGGCCAACTTTGGCCCGTAGTCGTGGGGACGATCCTATAGTCGTCGGACATGACGGTGGCGGGCCAGTCTAGTCCCAGGGCCGTGGGGACGACCCTATAGTCGTCGGACAAGTCGGCGGCGGGCCAACCTAGTCCCGGGGTCGTGTGGACGACCCTATAGTCGTCGGACATGTCGGCGACTGGCCAACCTAGTCCCGGGTTCGTGGGGTCGACCCTATAGTCGTCGGATATGTCGGCGGCGGGCCCACCTAGTCCCGGGTTCGTGGGGACGACCCTATAGTCGTCGGACAAGTCGGTGGAGGGCCAACCTAGTTCCGGGGGGGGGGGGGAGGGACGACCTTATAGGTCGTCGGACAAGTCGGTGGCGGGCCAATCTAGTCCCGGGGCCGTGGGGACGACCCTACGGTCGTCGGACATGTCGGCGGCTGGCCAACCTAGTCACGGGGTCGTGGGGACGACCCTATAGCCGTCGGACAAGTCGGCGGCGGGCCAACCGAGCCCCGTGGACGTGGGGACGACCCTATAGTCGTCGAACATGTCGGCGGCTGGCCAGCCTAGTCCCGGGGTCGTGGGGACGACCCTATAGACGTCGGACATGTCGGCGGCTGGCGAGCTTTGGCCCGGGGTCGTGGGGACGACCCTATAGTCGTCAGACAAGTCGGCGGCGGGCCAACCTAGTCCGGGGGTCGTGGGAACGACCCTATAGTCGTCGGACATTTCGGCGGCTGGCGAACCTAGTCCCGGGGTCGTGGGGACGACCCTATTGTCGTCGGACATGTCGGCGGCTGGCGAGCTTTGGCCCGGGGTCGTGGGGACGACCCTATAGTCCTCGGACATGACGGTGGCGGGCCAATCTAGTCCCGGGGTCGTGGGGACGACCCTATAGTCGTCGGACATGACGGTGGCGGGTCAATCTAGCCCCGCGGTCGTGGGGACGTCCCTATAGTCGTCGGACATGTCGGCGGCTGGCCAACCTAGTTCCGGGGTGGGAGGGACGACCCTATAGTCGTCGGACAAGTCGGCGGCTGGCCAACATAGTCCCGGGGTGGTGGGGACGACCCTATATTCGTCGGACAAGTCGGCGGCTGGCCAGCCTAGTCCCGGGGTCGTGGGGACGACCCTATAGACGTCGGACATGTCGGCGGCTGGCGAGCTTTGGCCCGGGGTCGTGGGGACGACCCTATAGTCGTCAGACAAGTCGGCGGCGGGCCAACCTAGTCCCGGGGTCGTGGGGACGACCCTATAGTCGTCGGACATGACGGTGGCGGGGCAATCTACTCCTGGGGTCGTGGGGACGACCCTATAGTCTTCGGACAAGTCGGCGGCGGGCCAACCGAGCCCCGTGGTCGTGGGGACGACCCTATAGTCGTCGAACATGTCGGCGGCTGGCCAGCCTAGTCCCGGGGTCGTGGGGACGACCCTATAGACGTCGGACATGTCGGCGGCTGGCGAGCTTTGGCCCGGGGTCGTGGGGACGACCCTATAGTCGTCAGACAAGTCGGCGGCGGGCCAACATAGTCCCGGGGTCGTGGGGACGACCCTATAGTCGCCGGACAAGTCGGCGGCGGGCCAACCTAGTCCCGGGGTCGTGGGGCGACCCTATAGTCGTCGGACATGACGGTGGCGGGCCAATCTAGTCCCGGGGTCGTGGGGACGAGCCTAGAGTCGTCGGACATGACGGTGGCGGGCCAATCCAGTCCCAGGGTCGTTGGGACGACCGTATAGTCGTCGGACATGTCGGCGGCTGGCCAACCTGGTCCCGGGGTCGTGGGGACGACCCCTATAGTCGTCGGACAAGTCGGCGGTGGGCCATCCTATTCCCGGGGTCGTGGGGACGATCCTATAGTCGTCGGACATGACGTTGGCGGGCCAATCTAATCCCGGGGTCGTTGGGACGACCGTACAGTCGTCGGACAAGTCGGCGGCTGGCCAACCTGGTCCCGGGCTCGTGGGGACGACCCTATAGTCGTCGGACTAGTCGGCGGCGGGCCAACCTAGTCCCGGGGTCGTTGGGACGACCGTATAGTCGTCGGACAAGTCGGCGGTGGGCCAACCTATTTCCGGGGCCGTGGGGACGACCCTAGAGTCGTCGGACATGACGGTGGCTTGCCAATCTAGTCCCGGGGTCGTGGGGACGACCCTATAGTCGTCCGACAAGTCGGCGGCGGGCCAACCTAGTCCCGGGGTCGTGGGGACGACCCTATAGTCGTCGGACATGTCGGCGGCTGGCCAACCTGGTCCCGGGGTCGTGGGGATGACCCTATAGTCGTCGGACAAGTCGGCGGCGGGCCAATCTAGTCCCGGGGTCGTGGGGACGACCCCATAGTCGTCGGACATGTCGGCGGCTGGCCAACTTTGGCCCGTAGTCGTGGGGACGACCGTATATTCGTCGGACATGTTGGCGGTTGGCCAACCTAGTCCCGGGATCGTGGGGACGGCCCTATAGTCGTCGGACATGTCGACGGCGGGCCAACGTATGCCCAGGGTCGTAGGGACGAACCTATAGTCGTCGGACATGACGGTGGCGGGCCAATCTAGTCCCGGGGTCGTGGGGACGACCCCATAGTCGTCGGACATGATGGTGGCGGGCCAACCTAGGCCCGGGATCGTGGGGACGACCCTATAGTCGGCGCACAAGTCGGCGGCGGGCCAACCTAGTCCCGTGGTCGTGGGGACGACCCTATAGTCGTCGGACAAGTCGGCGGCGGGCCAACCTAGTCCCGGGGTCGTGGGGACGACCCTATAGTCGTCGGACATGACGGTGGCGGGCCAATCTAGCCCCGGGGTCGTGGGGACGACCCTATAGTCGTCGGACATGTCGGCGGCTGGCCAACCTAGTTCCGGGGGGCAGGGACGACCCTATAGTCGTCGGACAAGTCGGCGGCGGGCCAACGTAGTCCCGTGGCCGTGGGGACGACCCTATAGTCGTCGGACATGACGGCGGCTGGCCAACTTTGGCCCGTGGTCGTGGGGACGACCATATTGTCGTCGGACATGACGGTGGCGGGCCAACCTAGCCCCGGGGTCGTGGAGACGACCCTATAGTCGTCGAACATGTCGGCTGCTGGCCAACCTAGTCCCGTGGTCGTGGGGACGACCCTATAGTCGTCGGACAAGTCGGCGGCGGGCCAACCAAGTCCCGGGGTCGTGGGGAGGACCCAATAGTCGTCGGACATGTCGGCGGCTGGCCAACCTAGTTCCGGGGGGGGGGGGGACGACCCTATAGTCCTCGGACATGACGGTGGCGGGCCAATCTAGTCCCGGGGTCGTGGGGACGACCCTATAGTCGTCGGACATGACGGTGGCGGGTCAATCTAGCCCCGCGGTCGTGGGGACGACCCTATAGTCGTCGGACATGTCGGCGGCTGGCCAACCTAGTCCCGGGGTCGTGGGGACGACCCTATAGACGTCGGACATGTCGGCGGCTGGCGAGCTTTGGCCCGGGGTCGTGGGGACGACCCTATAGTCGTCGGACATGTCGGCGGCTGACCAACTTTGGCCCGTGGTCGTGGGGACGACCCTATAGTCGTCGGACAAGTCGGCGGCGGGCCAACCTAGTCCCGGTGTCGTGGGGACGACCCTATAGTCCTCGGACATGACGGTGGCGGGCCAATCTAGTCCCGGGGTCGTGGGGACGACCCTATAGTCGTCGGACATGACGGTGGCGGGTCAATCTAGCCCCGGGGTCGTGGGGACGACCCTATAGTCGTCGGACATGACAGCGGCTGGCCAACCTAGTTCCGGGGTGGGAGGGACGACCCTATAGTCGTCGGACAAGTCGGCGGCGGGCCAACCTAGTCCCGGGGTCGTGGGGACGACCCTATAGTCGTCGGACAAGTCGGCGGCTGGGCCAACCTAGTCCCGGGGTCGTGGGGACGACCCTATAGTCGGCGGACAAGTCGGCGGCGGGCCAACCTAGTCCCGGGGTCGTGGGGACGACCCTATAGTCTTCGGACATGACGGTGGCGGGCCAATCTAGTCCCGGGGTCGTGGGGACGACCCTATAGTCGTCGGATATGTCGGCGGCTGGGCAACTTTGGCCCGTGGTCGTGGGGACGACCCTATAGTCGTCGGACAAGTCGGCGGCGGGCCAACCTATTCCCGGGGTCGTGGAGACGACCCTATAGTCGTCGGACATGTCGGCGACTGGCCAACCTAGTCCCGGGTTCGTGGGGTCGACCCTATAGTCGTCGGATATGTCGGCGGCGGGCCCACCTAGTCCCGGGTTCGTGGGGACGACCCTATTGTCGTCGGACAAGTCGGTGGCGGGCCAATCTAGTCCCGGGGCCGTGGGGACGACCCTATGGTCGTCGGACATGTTGGCGGTTGGCCAACCTAGTCCCGGGATCGTGGGGACGGCCCTATAGTCGTCGGACATGTCGACGGCGGGCCAACGTATGCCCAGGGTCGTAGGGACGAACCTATAGTCGTCGGACATGACGGTGGCGGGCCAATCTAGTCCCGGGGTCGTGGGGACGACCCCATAGTCGTCGGACATGATGGTGGCGGGCCAACCTAGGCCCGGGATCGTGGGGACGACCCTATAGTCGGCGCACAAGTCGGCGGCGGGCCAACCTAGTCCCGTGGTCGTGGGGACGACCCTATAGTCGTCGGACAAGTCGGCGGCGGGCCAACCTAGTCCCGGGGTCGTGGGGACGACCCTATAGTCGTCGGACATGACGGTGGCGGGCCAATCTAGCCCCGGGGTCGTGGGGACGACCCTATAGTCGTCGGACATGTCGGCGGCTGGCCAACCTAGTTCCGGGGGGCAGGGACGACCCTATAGTCGTCGGACAAGTCGGCGGCGGGCCAACGTAGTCCCGTGGCCGTGGGGACGACCCTATAGTCGTCGGACATGACGGCGGCTGTGCCAACTTTGGCCCGTGGTCGTGGGGACGACCATATTGTCGTCGGACATGACGGTGGCGGGCCAACCTAGCCCCGGGGTCGTGGAGACGACCCTATAGTCGTCGAACATGTCGGCTGCTGGCCAACCTAGTCCCGTGGTCGTGGGGGACGACCCTATAGTCGTCGGACAAGTCGGCGGCGGGCCAACCAAGTCCCGGGGGTCGTGGGGAGGACCCAATAGTCGTCGGACATGTCGGCGGCTGGCCAACCTAGTTCCGGGGGGGGGGGGGACGAACCCTATAGTCCTCGGACATGACGGTGGCGGGCCAATCTAGTCCCGGGGTCGTGGGGACGACCCTATAGTCGTCGGACATGACGGTGGCGGGGTCAATCTAGCCCCGCGGTCGTGGGGACGACCCTATAGTCGTCGGACATGTCGGCGGCTGGCCAACCTAGTCCCGGGGTCGTGGGGACGACCCTATAGACGTCGGACATGTCGGCGGCTGGCGAGCTTTGGCCCGGGGTCGTGGGGACGACCCTATAGTCGTCGGACATGTCGGCGGCTGACCAACTTTGGCCCGTGGTCGTGGGGACGACCCTATAGTCGTCGGACAAGTCGGCGGCGGGCCAACCTAGTCCGGTGTCGTGGGGACGACCCTATAGTCCTCGGACATGACGGTGGCGGGCCAATCTAGTCCCGGGGTCGTGGGGACGACCCTATAGTCGTCGGACATGACGGTGGCGGGTCAATCTAGCCCCGGGGTCGTGGGGACGACCCTATAGTCGTCGGACATGACAGCGGCTGGCCAACCTAGTTCCGGGGGTGGGAGGGACGACCCTATAGTCGTCGGACAAGTCGGCGGCGGGCCAACCTAGTCCCGGGGTCGTGGGGGACGACCCTATAGTCGTCGGACAAGTCGGCGGCTGGGCCAACCTAGTCCCGGGGTCGTGGGGACGACCCAATAGTCGGCGGACAAGTCGGCGGCGGGCCAACCTAGTCCCGGGGTCGTGGGGACGACCCTATAGTCTTCGGACATGACGGTGGCGGGCCAATCTAGTCCCGGGGTCGTGGGGACGACCCTATAGTCGTCGGATATGTCGGCGGCTGGGCAACTTTGGCCCGTGGTCGTGGGGACGACCCTATAGTCGTCGGACAAGTCGGCGGCGGGCCAACCTATTCCCGGGGTCGTGGAGACGACCCTATAGTCGTCGGACATGTCGGCGACTGGCCAACCTAGTCCCGGGTTCGTGGGGTCGACCCTATAGTCGTCGGATATGTCGGCGGCGGGGCCCACCTAGTCCCGGGTTCGTGGGGACGACCCTATTGTCGTCGGACAAGTCGGTGGCGGGCCAATCTAGTCCCGGGGCCGTGGGGACGACCCTATGGTCGTCGGACATGTCGGCGGCTGGCCAACATAGTCCCGGGGTCGTGGGGACGACCCTATAGTCGTCGGACAAGTCGGCGGCGGGCCAACCTAGTCCCGGGGTCGTGGGGACGACCCTATAGTCGTCGGACATGTCGGCGGCTGGCCAATCTCGTCCCGGGGTCGTGGGGGACGACCCTATAGTCGTCGGACATGTCGGCGGCTGGCCAACCTAGTTCCGGGGTGGAAGGGACGACCGTATTCGTCGGACATGTCGGCGGCTGGCGAACCTAATCCCGGGGTCGTGGGGACGACCCTATAGTCGTCAGACAAGTCGGTGGCTGGCCAACTTTGGCCCGTAGGTCGTGGGGACGATCCTATAGTCGTCGGACATGACGGTGGCGGGCCAGTCTAGTCCCAGGGCCGTGGGGACGACCCTATAGTCGTCGGACAAGTCGGCGGCGGGCCAACCTAGTCCCGGGGTCGTGTGGACGACCCTATAGTCGTCGGACATGTCGGCGACTGGCCAACCTAGTCCCGGGTTCGTGGGGTCGACCCTATAGTCGTCGGATATGTCGGCGGCGGGCCCACCTAGTCCCGGGTTCGTGGGGACGACCCTATAGTCGTCGGACAAGTCGGTGGCGGGCCAACCTAGTCCCGGGGGGGGGGAGGGACGACCTTATAGTCGTCGGACAAGTCGGTGGCGGGCCAATCTAGTCCCGGGGCCGGTGGGGACGACCCTACGGTCGTCGGACATGTCGGCGGCTGGCCAACCTAGTCACGGGGTCGTGGGGACGACCCTATAGTCGTCGGACAAGTCGGTGGCGGGCCAACCTAGTCCCGGGGTCGTGGGGACGACCCTATAGTCGTCGGACATGTCGGCGGCTGGCCAATCTCGTCCCGGGGTCGTGGGGACAACCCTATAGTCGTCGGACATGTCGGCGGCTGGACAATCTAGTCCCGGGGTCGTGGGGACGACCCAATAGTCGTCGGACATGTCGGCGCCTGACCAACTTTGGCCCGTGGTCGTGTGGACGACCCTATAGTCGGCGGACATGACGGTGGCGGGGCAATCTAGCCCCGGCGTCGTGGGGACGACCCTATAGTCGTCGGACATGTCAGCGGCTGGCCAACCTAGTTCCGGGGTGGGAGGGACGACCCTATAGTCGTCGGACATGTCGGCGGCTGACCAACTTTGGCCCGTGGTCGTGGGGACGACCCTATAGTCGGCGGACATGGCGGTGGCGGGCCAATCTAGCCCCGGGGTCGTGGGGACGACCCTATAGTCGTCACACATGTCGGCGGCTGGCCAACCTAGTTCCGGGGTGGGAGGGACGACCCTATAGTCGTCGGACATGTCGGCGGCTGACCAACTTTGGCCCGTGGTCGTAGGGACGACCCTATAGTCGGCGGACATGTCGGCGGCTGGGCAACTTTGGCCCGTGGTCGTGGGGGACGACCCTATAGTCGTTGGTCAAGTCGGCGGCGGGCCAACCTAGTCCCGGGGTCGTGGAGACGACCCTATAATCGTCAGACAAGTCGGCCGCGGGCCAACCTAGTCCCGGGGTCGTGGGGACGACCCTATAGTCGTCGGACATGATGGTGGCGGGCCAACCTAGTCCCGGGGTCGTGGGGACGACCCTATAATCGTCGGACATGTCGGCGGCTGGCCAACCTAGTCCCGGGGTCGTGGGGACGCCCCTATAGTCGTCGGACAAGTCGGTGGCGGGCCAACTAGTCGCGGGGTCGTGGGAACGACCCTATAGTCGTCGGACATGTCGGCGGCTGGGCAACTTTGGCCCGTGGTCGTGGGGACGACCCTATAGTCGTCGCACAAGTCGGCGGCGGGCCAACCTAGTCCCGGGGTCGTGTAGACGACCTTATACTCGTCGGACATGACGGTGGCGGGGCAATCTAGTCCGGGGGTCGTGTGGACGACCCTGTAGTCTTCGGACATGACGGTGGTGGGCCAATCTATTCCCGGGGCCGTGGGGACGACCCTATAGTCGTCGGACATGTCGGCGGCTGGCCAACCTAGTCCCGGGGTCGTCGGGACGACATTATTGTCGTCGGGCAAGTCGGCGGCGGGCCAACCTAGTCCCGGGGTCGTGGGGACGACCCTATAGTCGTCGGACATGTCGGCGGCTGGCCAATCTAGTCCCGGGGTCGTGGGCACGACCCTATAGTCGTCGGACATGTCGGCGGCTGGGCAACTTTGGCCCGTGGTCGTGGGGACGACCCTATAGTCGTCGGACAAGTCGGCGGCGGGCCAACCTAGTCCCGGGGGCGTGGGGACGACCCTATAGTCGTCGGACTAGTCGGCGGCGGGCCAACCTAGTCCCGGGTTCGTGGGGTCGACCCTATAGTCGTCGGATATGTCGGCGGCGGGCCAACCTAGTCCCGGGGTCGTGGGGACGACCCTATAGTCGTCGGACATGTCGGCGGCTGGCCAATCTAGTCCCGGGGTCGTGGGCACGACCCTATAGTCGTCGGACATGTCGGCGGCTGGGCAACTTTGGCCCGTGGTCGTGGGGACGACCCTATAGTCGTCGGACAAGTCGGCGGCGGGCCAACCTAGTCCCGGGGTCGTGGAGACGACCCTATAGTCGTCGGACAAGTCGGCGGCGGGCCAACCTAGTCCCGGGGACGTGGGGACGACCCTGTAGTCGTCGGACAAGTCGGCGGCGGGCCAAACTAGTCCCGGGGTCGCGGGGACGACCCTGTAGTCGTCGGACATGTCGGCGGCTGGGCAACTTTGGCCCGTGGTCGTGGGGACGTCTCTATAGTCGTCGGACAAGTCGGCGGCGGGCCAACCTAGTCCCGGGGTCGTGGAGACCACCCTATAGTCGTCGGACATGACGGTGGCGGGGCAATCTAGTCCGGGGGTCGTGGGGACGATCCTGTAGTGGTCAGACATGACGGTGGTGGGCCAATCTAATCCTGGGGCCGTGGGGACGACCCTATAGTCGTCGGACATGTCGGCGGCTGGCCAACCTAGTCCCGGGATCGTGGGGACGACGGCGGACATGTCGGCGGCGGGCCAACGTATGCCCAGGGTCGTAGGGACGAACCCATAGTCGTCGGACAAGACGGTGGCGGGCCAATCTAGTCTCGGGGTCGTGGGGACGAGCCTATAGTCGTCGGACATGTCGGCGGCTGACCAACTTTGGCCCGGGGTCGTGGAGACGACCCTATAGTCGTCGGACAAGTCGGCGGCGGGCCAACCTAGTCCCGGGGACGTGGGGACGACCCTGTAGTCGTCGGACAAGTCGGCGGCGGGCCAAACTAGTCCCGGGGTCGCGGGGACGACCCTGAAGTCGTCGGACATGTCGGCGGCGGGCTAACCTAGTCCCGGGGTCGTGGGCACGACCCAATAGTCGTCGGACATGTCGGCGGCTGGGCAACTTTGGCCCGTGGTCGTGGGGACGACCCTATAGTCGTCGGACAAGTCGGCGGCGGGCCAACCTAGTCCCGGGGTCGTGGAGACGACCCTATAGTCGTCGAACATGACGGTGGCGTGTCAATCTAGTCCGGGGGCCGTGGGGACGACCCTATAGTAGTCGGACATGTCGGCGGCGGGCCAACGTAGGCCCGGGGTCGTGGGGACGACCCTATAATCGTCGGACAAGTCGGCGGCGGGCCATACTAGTCCCGTAGTCGTGGGGATGATCCTATAGTCGCCGGACATGACGGTGGCGTGCCAATCTAGTCCCAGGGCCGTGGGGACGACCCTATAGTCGTCGGACATGTCGGCGGCTGGCCAACCTAGTCCCGGGGTCGTGGGGACGACCCTATAGTCGTCGGGCATGACGGTGCCAGGGCAATCTAGCCCCGTGGTCGTGGGGACGACCCTATAGTCGTCGGACAAGTCGGCGGCGGGCCAACCTAGTCCCGGGGTCGTGGGGACGACCCTATAGTCGTCGGACTAGTCGGCGGCTAGCCAACCTAGTCCCGGGGTCGTGGGGACGCCCCTATAGTCGTCGGACAAGTCGGTGGCGGGCCAATCTAGTCGCGGGGTCGTGGGAACGACCCTATAGTCGTCGGACATGTCGGCGGCTGGGCAACTTTGGCCCGTGGTCGTGGGGACGACCCTATAGTCGTCGCACAAGTCGGCGGCGGGCCAACCTAGTCCCGGGGTCGTGTAGACGACCTTATAGTCGTCGGACATGACGGTGGCGGGGCAATCTAGTCCGGGGGTCGTGTGGACGACCCTGTAGTCTTCGGACATGACGGTGGTGGGCCAATCTATTACCGGGGCCGTGGGGACGACCCTATAGTCGTCGGACATGTCGGCGGCTGGCCAACCTAGTCCCGGGGTCGTCGGGACGACATTATTGTCGTCGGGCAAGTCGGCGGCGGGCCAACCTAGTCCCGGGGTCGTGGGGACGACCCTATAGTCGTCGGACATGTCGGCGGCTGGCCAATCTAGCCCCGGGGTCGTGGGCACGACCCTATAGTCGTCGGACATGTCGGCGGCTGGGCAACTTTGGCCCGTGGTCGTGGGGACGACCCTATAGTCGTCGGACAAGTCGGCGGCGGGCCAACCTAGTCCCGGGGGCGTGGGGACGACCCTATAGTCGTCGGACTAGTCGGCGGCGGGCCAACCTAGTCCCGGGTTCGTGGGGTCGACCCTATAGTCGTCGGATATGTCGGCGGCGGGCCAACCTAGTCCCGGGGTCGTGGGGACGACCCTATAGTCGTCGGACATGTCGGCGGCTGGCCAATCTAGTCCCGGGGTCGTGGGCACGACCCTATAGTCGTCGGACATGTCGGCGGCTGGGCAACTTTGGCCCGTGGTCGTGGGGACGACCCTATAGTCGTCGGACAAGTCGGCGGCGGGCCAACCTAGTCCCGGGGTCGTGGAGACGACCCTATAGTCGTCGGACAAGTCGGCGGCGGGCCAACCTAGTCCCGGGGACGTGGGGGACGACCCTGTAGTCGTCGGACAAGTCGGCGGCGGGCCAAACTAGTCCCGGGGTCGCGGGGACGACCCTGTAGTCGTCGGACATGTCGGCGGCTGGGCAACTTTGGCCCGTGGTCGTGGGGACGTCTCTATAGTCGTCGGACAAGTCGGCGGCGGGCCAACCTAGTCCCGGGGTCGTGGAGACCACCCTATAGTCGTCGGACATGACGGTGGCGGGGCAATCTAGTCCGGGGGTCGTGGGGACGATCCTGTAGTGGTCAGACATGACGGTGGTGGGCCAATCTAATCCTGGGGCCGTGGGGACGACCCTATAGTCGTCGGACATGTCGGCGGCTGGCCAACCTAGTCCCGGGATCGTGGGGACGACGGCGGACATGTCGGCGGCGGGCCAACGTATGCCCAGGGTCGTAGGGACGAACCCATAGTCGTCGGACAAGACGGTGGCGGGCCAATCTAGTCTCGGGGTCGTGGGGACGAGCCTATAGTCGTCGGACATGTCGGCGGCTGACCAACTTTGGCCCGGGGTCGTGGAGACGACCCTATAGTCGTCGGACAAGTCGGCGGCGGGCCAACCTAGTCCCGGGGACGTGGGGACGACCCTGTAGTCGTCGGACAAGTCGGCGGCGGGCCAAACTAGTCCCGGGGTCGCGGGGACGACCCTGAAGTCGTCGGACATGTCGGCGGCGGGCTAACCTAGTCCCGGGGTCGTGGGCACGACCCAATAGTCGTCGGACATGTCGGCGGCTGGGCAACTTTGGCCCGTGGTCGTGGGGACGACCCTATAGTCGTCGGACAAGTCGGCGGCGGGCCAACCTAGTCCCGGGGTCGTGGAGACGACCCTATAGTCGTCGAACATGACGGTGGCGTGTCAATCTAGTCCGGGGGCCGTGGGGACGACCCTATAGTAGTCGGACATGTCGGCGGCGGGCCAACGTAGGCCCGGGGTCGTGGGGACGACCCTATAATCGTCGGACAAGTCGGCGGCGGGCCATACTAGTCCCGTAGTCGTGGGGATGATCCTATAGTCGCCGGACATGACGGTGGCGTGCCAATCTAGTCCCAGCGCCGTGGGGACGACCCTATAGTCGTCGGACATGTCGGCGGCTGGCCAACCTAGTCCCGGGGTCGTGGGGACGACCCTATAGTCGTCGGACTAGTCGGCGGCGGGCCAACCTAGTCCCGGGGTCGTGGGGACGACCCTATGGTCGTCGGACATGTCGGCGGCTGGCCAAGTTTGGCCCGTAGTCGTGGGGTCGACCCTATAGTCGTCGGACATGACGGTGCCGGGGCAATCTAGCCCCGTGGTCGTGTGGACGACCCTGTAGTCGTCGGACAAGTCGGCGGCGGGCCATACTAGTCCCGGGGTCGTGGGGACGACCATATAGTCGTCGGACATGTCGGCGGCGGGCAAACCTAGTCCCGGGGTCGTGGGGACGACCCTATAGTCGTCGGACAAGTCGGTGGCGGGCCAATCTAGTCCCGGGGCCGTGGGGACGACCCTATAGTCGTCGGACATGTCGGCGGCGGGTCAACTTTGGCCCGGGGTCGTGGAGACGACCCTATAGTCGTCGGACAAGTCGGCGGCGGGCCAACCTAGTCCCGGGGACGTGGGGACGACCCTATAGTCGTCGGACATGTCGGCGGCTGGGCAACTTTGGCCCGTGGTCGTGGGGACGACCCTATAGTCGTCGCACAAGTCGGCGGCGGGCCAACCTAGTCCCGGGGTCGTGTAGACGACCTTATAGTCGTCGGACATGACGGTGGCGGGGCAATCTAGTCCGGGGGTCGTGTGGACGACCCTGTAGTCTTCGGACATGACGGTGGTGGGCCAATCTATTACCGGGGCCGTGGGGACGACCCTATAGTCGTCGGACATGTCGGCGGCTGGCCAACCTAGTCCCGGGGTCGTCGGGACGACATTATTGTCGTCGGGCAAGTCGGCGGCGGGCCAACCTAGTCCCGGGGTCGTGGGGCGACCCTATAGTCGTCGGACATGTCGGCGGCTGGCCAATCTAGCCCCGGGGTCGTGGGCACGACCCTATAGTCGTCGGACATGTCGGCGGCTGGGCAACTTTGGCCCGTGGTCGTGGGGACGACCCTATAGTCGTCGGACAAGTCGGCGGCGGGCCAACCTAGTCCCGGGGTCGTGTAGACGACCTTATAGTCGTCGGACATGACGGTGGCGGGGCAATCTAGTCCGGGGGTCGTGTGGACGACCCTGTAGTCTTCGGACATGACGGTGGTGGGCCAATCTATTACCGGGGCCGTGGGGACGACCCTATAGTCGTCGGACATGTCGGCGGCTGGCCAATCTAGCCCCGGGGTCGTGGGCACGACCCTATAGTCGTCGGACATGTCGGCGGCTGGGCAACTTTGGCCCGTGGTCGTGGGGACGACCCTATAGTCGTCGGACAAGTCGGCGGCGGGCCAACCTAGTCCCGGGGACGTGGGGACGACCCTGTAGTCGTCGGACATGTCGGCGGCTGGGCAACTTTGGCCCGTGGTCGTGGGGACGTCTCTATAGTCGTCGGACAAGTCGGCGGCGGGCCAACCTAGTCCCGGGGTCGTGGAGACCACCCTATAGTCGTCGGACATGACGGTGGCGGGGCAATCTAGTCCGGGGGTCGTGGGGACGATCCTGTAGTGGTCAGACATGACGGTGGTGGGCCAATCTAATCCTGGGGCCGTGGGGACGACCCTATAGTCGTCGGACATGTCGGCGGCTGGCCAACCTAGTCCCGGGATCGTGGGGACGACGGCGGACATGTCGGCGGCGGGCCAACGTATGCCCAGGGTCGTAGGGACGAACCCATAGTCGTCGGACAAGACGGTGGCGGGCCAATCTAGTCTCGGGGTCGTGGGGACGAGCCTATAGTCGTCGGACATGTCGGCGGCTGACCAACTTTGGCCCGGGGTCGTGGAGACGACCCTATAGTCGTCGGACAAGTCGGCGGCGGGCCAACCTAGTCCCGGGGACGTGGGGACGACCCTGTAGTCGTCGGACAAGTCGGCGGCGGGCCAAACTAGTCCCGGGGTCGCGGGGACGACCCTGAAGTCGTCGGACATGTCGGCGGCGGGCTAACCTAGTCCCGGGGTCGTGGGCACGACCCAATAGTCGTCGGACATGTCGGCGGCTGGGCAACTTTGGCCCGTGGTCGTGGGGACGACCCTATAGTCGTCGGACAAGTCGGCGGCGGGCCAACCTAGTCCCGGGGTCGTGGAGACGACCCTATAGTCGTCGAACATGACGGTGGCGTGTCAATCTAGTCCGGGGGCCGTGGGGACGACCCTATAGTAGTCGGACATGTCGGCGGCGGGCCAACGTAGGCCCGGGGTCGTGGGGACGACCCTATAATCGTCGGACAAGTCGGCGGCGGGCCATACTAGTCCCGTAGTCGTGGGGATGATCCTATAGTCGCCGGACATGACGGTGGCGTGCCAATCTAGTCCCAGGGCCGTGGGGACGACCCTATAGTCGTCGGACATGTCGGCGGCTGGCCAACCTAGTCCCGGGGTCGTGGGGACGACCCTATAGTCGTCGGGCATGACGGTGCCAGGGCAATCTAGCCCCGTGGTCGTGGGGACGACCCTATAGTCGTCGGACAAGTCGGCGGCGGGCCAACCTAGTCCCGGGGTCGTGGGGACGACCCTATAGTCGTCGGACTAGTCGGCGGCGGGCCAACCTAGTCCCGGGGTCGTGGGGACGACCCTATGGTCGTCGGACATGTCGGCGGCTGGCCAAGTTTGGCCCGTAGTCGTGGGGACGACCCTATAGTCGTCGGACATGACGGTGCCGGGGCAATCTAGCCCCGTGGTCGTGGGGACGACCCTATAGTCGTCGGACAAGTCGGCGGCGGGCCAACCTATTCCCTGAGCCGTGGGGACGACCCTATAGTCGTCGGACATGTCGGCGGCTGGCCAACCTAGTCCCGGGGTCGTGGGGACGACCCTATAGTCGTCGGGCATGACGGTGCCAGGGCAATCTAGCCCCGTGGTCGTGGGGACGACCCTATAGTCGTCGGACAAGTCGGCGGCGGGCCATACTAGTCCCGGGGTCGTGGGGCGACCCTATAGTCGTCGGACATGACGGTGGCGGGCCAATCTAGTCCCGGGGTCGTGGGGACGAGCCTATAGTCGTCGGACATGTCGGCGGCTGACCAACTTTGGCCCGGGGTCGTGGAGACGACCCTATAGTCGTCGGACAAGTCGGCGGCGGGCCAACCTAGTCCCGGGGACGTGGGGACGACCCTGTAGTCGTCGGACAAGTCGGCGGCGGGCCAAACTGGTCCCGGGGTCGCGGGGACGACCCTGTAGTCGTCGGACATGTCGGCGGCTGGGCAACTTTGGCCCGTGGTCGTGGGGACGTCTCTATAGTCGTCGGACAAGTCGGCGGCGGGCCAACCTAGTCCCGGGGTCGTGGAGACCACCCTATAGTCGTCGGACATGACGGTGGCGGGGGAATCTAGTCCGGGGGTCGTGGGGACGATCCTGTAGTGGTCAGACATGACGGTGGTGGGCCAATCTAATCCTGGGGCCGTGGGGACGACCCTATAGTCGTCGGACATGTCGGCGGCTGGCCAACCTAGTCCCGGGATCGTGGGGACGACGGCGGACATGTCGGCGGCGGGCCAACGTATGCCCAGGGTCGTAGGGACGAACCCATAGTCGTCGGACAAGACGGTGGCGGGCCAATCTAGTCTCGGGGTCGTGGGGACGAGCCTATAGTCGTCGGACATGTCGGCGGCTGACCAACTTTGGCCCGGGGTCGTGGAGACGACCCTATAGTCGTCGGACAAGTCGGCGGCAGGCCAACCTAGTCCCGGGTACGTGGGGACGACCCTGTAGTCGTCGGACAAGTCGGCGGCGGGCCAAACTAGTCCCGGGGTCGCGGGGACGACCCTGAAGTCGTCGGACATGTCGGCGGCGGGCTAACCTAGTCCCGGGGTCGTGGGCACGACCCTATAGTCGTCGGACATGTCGGCGGCTGGGCAACTTTGGCCCGTGGTCGTGGGGACGACCCTATAGTCGTCGGACAAGTCGGCGGCGGGCCAACCTAGTCCCGGGGTCGTGGAGACGACCCTATAGTCGTCGAACATGACGGTGGCGTGTCAATCTAGTCCGGGGGCCGTGGGGACGACCCTATAGTAGTCGGACATGTCGGCGGCGGGCCAACGTAGGCCCGGGGTCGTGGGGACGACCCTATAATCGTCGGACAAGTCGGCGGCGGGCCATACTAGTCCCGTAGTCGTGGGGACGATCCTATAGTCGCCGGACATGACGGTGGCGTGCCAATCTAGTCCCAGGGCCGTGGGGACGACCCTATAGTCGTCGGACATGTCGGCGGCTGGCCAACCTAGTCCTGGGGTCGTGGGGACGACCCTATAGTCGTCGGGCATGACGGTGCCGGGGCAATCTAGCCCCGTGGTCGTGGGGACGACCCTATAGTCGTCGGACAAGTCGGCGGCGGGCCAACCTAGTCCCGGGGTCGTGGGGACGACCCTATAGTCGTCGGACTAGTCGGCGGCGGGCCAACCTAGTCCCGGGGTCGTGGGGACGACCCTATGGTCGTCGGACATGTCGGCGGCTGGCCAAGTTTGGCCCGTAGTCGTGGGGACGACCCTATAGTCGTCGGACATGACGGTGCCGGGGCAATCTAGCCCCGTGGTCGTGGGGACAACCCTATAGTCGTCGGACAAGTCGGCGGCGGGCCAACCTATTCCCTGAGCCGTGGGGACGACCCTATAGTCGTCGGACATGACGGTGCCGGGGCAATCTAGCCCCGTGGTCGTGTGGACGACCCTGTAGTCGTCGGACAAGTCGGCGGCGGGCCATACTAGTCCCGGGGTCGTGGGGACGACCATATAGTCGTCGGACATGTCGGCGGCGGGCAAACCTAGTCCCGGGGTCGTGGGGACGACCCTATAGTCGTCGGACAAGTCGGTGGCGGGCCAATCTAGTCGCGGGGCCGTGGGGACGACCCTATAGTCGTCGGACATGTCGGCGGCGGGTCAACTTTGGCCCGGGGTCGTGGAGACGACCCTATAGTCGTCGGACAAGTCGGCGGCGGGCCAACCTAGTCCCGGGGACGTGGGGACGACCCTGTAGTCGTCGGACAAGTCGGCGGCGGGCCAAACTAGTCCCGGGGTCGCGGGGACGACCCTGTAGTCGCCGGACAAGTCGGCGGCGGGCCAACCTAGTCCCGGGGTCGTGGGGCGACCCTATAGTCGTCGGACATGACGGTGGCGGGCCAATCTAGTCCCGGGGTCGTGGGGACGAGCCTATAGTCGTCGGACATGTCGGCGGCTGACCAACTTTGGACCGGGGTCGTGGAGACGACCCTATAGTCGTCGGACAATTCGGCGGCGGGCCAACCTAGTCCCGGGGACGTGGGGACGACCCTGTAGTCGTCGGACAAGTCGGCGGCGGGCCAAACTAGTCCCGGGGTCGCGGGGACGACCCTGTAGTCGTCGGACATGTCGGCGGCTGGCCAACATAGTCCCGGGGTCGTGGGGACGACCCTATAGTCGCCGGACAAGTCGGCGGCGGGCCAACCTAGTCCCGGGGTCGTGGGGCGACCCTATAGTCGTCGGACATGACGGTGGCGGGCCAATCTAGTCCCGGGGTCGTGGGGACGACCCTATAGTCGTTGGACATGTTGGCGGCTGGGCAACTTTGGCCCGTGGTCGTCGGGACGACCCTATAGTCGTCGGACATGACGGTGGCGTGTCAATCTAGCCCCGGGGTCGTGGGGACGACCCTATAGTCGTCGGACATGACAGCGGCTGGCCAACCTAGTTCCGGGGTGGGAGGGACGACCCTATAGTCGTCGGACAAGTCGGCGGCGGGCCAACCTAGTCCCGGGGTCGTGGGGACGACCCTATGGTGGTCGGACAAGTCGGCGGCTGGGCCAACCTAGTCCCGGGGGCCGTGGGGACGACCCTATAGTAGTCGGACATGTCGGCGGCGGGCCAACGTAGGCCCGGGGTCGTGGGGACGACCCTATAGTCTTCGGACATGACGGTGGCGGGCCAATCTAGTCCCGGGGTCGTGGGGACGACCCTATAATCGTCGGACAAGTCGGTGGCGGGCCAATCTAGTCCCGGGGCCGTGGGGACGACCCTATAGTCGTCGGACATGTCGGCGGCGGGTCAACTTTGGCCCGGGGTCGTGGAGACGACCCTATAGTCGTCGGACAAGTCGGCGGCGGGCCAACCTAGTCCCGGGGCCGTGGGGACGACCCTATAGTCGTCGGATATGTCGGCGGCTGGGCAACTTTGGCCCGTGGTCGTGGGGACGACCCTATAGTCGTCGGACAAGTCGGCGGCGGGCCAACCTAGTCCCGGGGTCGTGGGGACGACCCTATAGTCGTCGGACTAGTCGGCGGCGGGCCAACCTAGTCCCGGGGTCGTGGGGACGACCCTATGGTCGTCGGACATGTCGGCGGCTGGCCAAGTTTGGCCCGTAGTCGTGGGGACGACCCTATAGTCGTCGGACATGACGGTGCCGGGGCAATCTAGCCCCGTGGTCGTGGGGACGACCCTATAGTCGTCGGACAAGTCGGCGGCGGGCCAACCTATTCCCTGAGCCGTGGGGACGACCCTATAGTCGTCGGACATGACGGTGCCGGGGCAATCTAGCCCCGTGGTCGTGTGGACGACCCTGTAGTCGTCGGACAAGTCGGCGGCGGGCCATACTAGTCCCGGGGTCGTGGGGCGACCCTATAGTCGTCGGACATGACGGTGGCGGGCCAATCTAGTCCCGGGGTCGTGGGGACGAGCCTATAGTCGTCGGACATGTCGGCGGCTGACCAACTTTGGCCCGGGGTCGTGGAGACGACCCTATAGTCGTCGGACAAGTCGGCGGCGGGCCAACCTAGTCCCGGGGACGTGGGGACGACCCTGTAGTCGTCGGACAAGTCGGCGGCGGGCCAAACTGGTCCCGGGGTTGCGGGGACGACCCTGTAGTCGTCGGACATGTCGGCGGCTGGGCAACTTTGGCCCGTGGTCGTGGGGACGTCTCTATAGTCGTCGGACAAGTCGGCGGCGGGCCAACCTAGTCCCGGGGTCGTGGAGACCACCCTATAGTCGTCGGACATGACGGTGGCGGGGCAATCTAGTCCGGGGGTCGTGGGGACGATCCTGTAGTGGTCAGACATGACGGTGGTGGGCCAATCTAATCCTGGGGCCGTGGGGACGACCCTATAGTCGTCGGACATGTCGGCGGCTGGCCAACCTAGTCCCGGGATCGTGGGGACGACGGCGGACATGTCGGCGGCGGGCCAACGTATGCCCAGGGTCGTAGGGACGAACCCATAGTCGTCGGACAAGACGGTGGCGGGCCAATCTAGTCTCGGGGTCGTGGGGACGAGCCTATAGTCGTCGGACATGTCGGCGGCTGACCAACTTTGGCCCGGGGTCGTGGAGACGACCCTATAGTCGTCGGACAAGTCGGCGGCAGGCCAACCTAGTCCCGGGTACGTGGGGACGACCCTGTAGTCGTCGGACAAGTCGGCGGCGGGCCAAACTAGTCCCGGGGTCGCGGGGACGACCCTGAAGTCGTCGGACATGTCGGCGGCGGGCTAACCTAGTCCCGGGGTCGTGGGCACGACCCTATAGTCGTCGGACATGTCGGCGGCTGGGCAACTTTGGCCCGTGGTCGTGGGGACGACCCTATAGTCGTCGGACAAGTCGGCGGCGGGCCAACCTAGTCCCGGGGTCGTGGAGACGACCCTATAGTCGTCGAACATGACGGTGGCGTGTCAATCTAGTCCGGGGGCCGTGGGGACGACCCTATAGTAGTCGGACATGTCGGCGGCGGGCCAACGTAGGCCCGGGGTCGTGGGGACGACCCTATAATCGTCGGACAAGTCGGCGGCGGGCCATACTAGTCCCGTAGTCGTGGGGACGATCCTATAGTCGCCGGACATGACGGTGGCGTGCCAATCTAGTCCCAGGGCCGTGGGGACGACCCTATAGTCGTCGGACATGTCGGCGGCGGGCCAACCTAGTCCTGGGGTCGTGGGGACGACCCTATAGTCGTCGGGCATGACGGTGCCGGGGCAATCTAGCCCCGTGGTCGTGGGGACGACCCTATAGTCGTCGGACAAGTCGGCGGCGGGCCAACCTAGTCCCGGGGTCGTGGGGACGACCCTATAGTCGTCGGACTAGTCGGCGGCGGGCCAACCTAGTCCCGGGGTCGTGGGGACGACCCTATGGTCGTCGGACATGTCGGCGGCTGGCCAAGTTTGGCCCGTAGTCGTGGGGACGACCCTATAGTCGTCGGACATGACGGTGCCGGGGCAATCTAGCCCCGTGGTCGTGGGGACGACCCTATAGTCGTCGGACAAGTCGACGGCGGGCCAACCTATTCCCTGAGCCGTGGGGACGACCCTATAGTCGTCGGACATGACGGTGCCGGGGCAATCTAGCCCCGTGGTCGTGTGGACGACCCTGTAGTCGTCGGACAAGTCGGCGGCGGGCCATACTAGTCCCGGGGTCGTGGGGACGACCATATAGTCGTCGGACATGTCGGCGGCGGGCAAACCTAGTCCCGGGGTCGTGGGGACGACCCTATAGTCGTCGGACAAGTCGGTGGCGGGCCAATCTAGTCCCGGGGCCGTGGGGACGACCCTATAGTCGTCGGACATGTCGGCGGCGGGCCAACTTTGGCCCGGGGTCGTGGAGACGACCCTATAGTCGTCGGACAAGTCGGCGGCGGGCCAACCTAGTCCCGGGGACGTGGGGACGACCCTGTAGTCGTCGGACAAGTCGGCGGCGGGCCAAACTAGTCCCGGGGTCGCGGGGACGACCCTGTAGTCGCCGGACAAGTCGGCGGCGGGCCAACCTAGTCCCGGGGTCGTGGGGCGACCCTATAGTCGTCGGACATGACGGTGGCGGGCCAATCTAGTCCCGGGGTCGTGGGGACGAGCCTATAGTCGTCGGACATGTCGGCGGCTGACCAACTTTGGACCGGGGTCGTGGAGACGACCCTATAGTCGTCGGACAATTCGGCGGCGGGCCAACCTAGTCCCGGGGACGTGGGGACGACCCTGTAGTCGTCGGACAAGTCGGCGGCGGGCCAAACTAGTCCCGGGGTCGTGGGGACGACCCTATAGTCGCCGGACAAGTCGGCGGCGGGCCAACCTAGTCCCGGGGTCGTGGGGCGACCCTATAGTCGTCGGACATGACGGTGGCGGGCCAATCTAGTCCCGGGGTCGTGGGGACGACCCTATAGTCGTTGGACATGTTGGCGGCTGGGCAACTTTGGCCCGTGGTCGTCGGGACGACCCTATAGTCGTCGGACATGACGGTGGCGTGTCAATCTAGCCCCGGGGTCGTGGGGACGACCCTATAGTCGTCGGACATGACAGCGGCTGGCCAACCTAGTTCCGGGGTGGGAGGGACGACCCTATAGTCGTCGGACAAGTCGGCGGCGGGCCAACCTAGTCCCGGGGTCGTGGGGACGACCCTATAGTGGTCGGACAAGTCGGCGGCTGGGCCAACCTAGTCCCGGGGTCGTGGGGACGACCCTATAGTCGTCGGACAAGTCGGCGGCGGGCCAACCTAGTCCCGGGGTCGTGAGGACGACCCTATAGTCTTCGGACATGACGGTGGCGGGCCAATCTAGTCCCGGGGTCGTGGGGACGACCCTATAGTCGTCGGATATGTCGGCGGCTGGGCAACTTTGGCCCGTGGTCGTGGGGACGACCCTATAGTCGTCGGACAAGTCGGCGGCGGGCCAACCTAGTCCCGGGGTCGTGGAGACGACCCTATAGTCGTCGGACATGACGGTGGCGGGGCAATCTACTCCTGGGGTCGTGCGGACGACCCTATTGTCGTCGAACAAGTCGGCCGCGGGCCTACCTAGTTCCGGGGTGGGAGGGACGACCCTATAGTTGACGGACAAGTCGGCGGCGGGCCAACCTAGTCCCGGGGTCGTGGGGACGACCCTATAGTCGTCGGACAAGTCGGCGGCGGGCCAACCTAGTCCCGGGGTCGTGGGGACGACCCTATAGTCGTCGGACATGACGGTGGCGGGTCAATCTAGCCCCGGGGTCGTGGGGACGACCCTATAGTCGTCGGACATGTCGGCGGCTGGCCAACCTAGTTCCGGGGTGGGAGGGACGACCCTATAGTTGACGGACAAGTCGGCGGCGGGCCAACCTATTCCCTGGGCCGTGGGGACGACCCTATAGTCGTCGGGCATGACGGTGCCGGGGCAATCTAGCCCCGTGGTCGTGGGGACGACCCTATAGTCGTCCGATATGTCGGCGGCGGGCCAACCTAGCCCCGGGGTCGTAGGGGCGACCCTATAGTCGTCGGACAAGTCGGCGGCGGGCCAACATAGTCCCGGGGTCGTGGGGACGACCCTATAGTCGTCGGACATGTCGGCGACTGGCCAACCTAGTCGCGGGTTCGTGGGGTCGACCCTATAGTCGTCGGATATGTCGGCGGCGGGCCAACCTAGTCCCGGGTTCGTGGGGACGACCCTATAGTCGTCGGACAAGTCGGTGGCGGGCCAATCTAGTCCCTGGGCCGTGGGGACGACCCTATGGTCGTCGGACATGTCGGCGGCTGGCCAACTTTGGCCCGTAGTCGTGGGGACGACCCTGTAGTCGTCGGACAAGTCGGCGGCGGGCCAACCTAGTCCCGGGGTCGTGGGGACGACCCTATAGTCGTCGGACATGTCGGCGACTGGCCAACCTAGTCCCGGGTTCGTGGGGTCGACCCTATAGTCGTCGGATATGTCGGCGGCGGGCCCACCTAGTCCCGGGTTCGTGGGGACGACCCTATAGTCGTCGGACAAGTCGGTGGCGGGCCAATCTAGTCCCGGGGCCGTGGGGACGACCCTATGGTCGTCGGACATGTCGGCGGCTGGCCAACATAGTCCCGGGGTCGTGGGGACGACCCTATAGTCGTCGGACAAGTCGGCGGCGGGCCAACCTAGTCCCGGGGTCGTGGGGACGACCCTATAGTCGTCGGACATGTCGGCGGCTGGCCAATCTCGTCCCGGGGTCGTGGGGACGACCCTATAGTCGTCGGACATGTCGGCGGCTGGCCAACCTAGTTCCGGGGTGGAAGGGACGACCGTATTCGTCGGACATGTCGGCGGCTGGCCAACCTAACCCCGGGGTCGTGGGGACGACCCTATAGTCGTCAGACAAGTCGGTGGCTGGCCAACTTTGGCCCGTAGTCGTGAGGACGATCCTATAGTCGTCGGACATGACGGTGGCGGGCCAGTCTAGTCCCAGGGCCGTGGGGACGACCCTATAGTCGTCGGACAAGTCGGCGGCGGGCCAACCTAGTCCCGGGGTCGTGTGGACGACCCTATAGTCGTCGGACATGTCGGCGGCTGGCCAACCTAGTCACGGGGTCGTGGGGACGACCCTATAGTCGTCGGACAAGTCGGTGGCGGGCCAACCTAGTCCCGGGGTCGTGGGGACAACCCTATATTCGCCGGACATGAAATAATAATAAAACGAAATAATAATAAAAAATAAAAAAATAATGACGGTGGCTGGCCAACCTAGTCCCAGGGCCGTGGGGACGACCATATAGTCGTCGGACATGTCGGCGGCGGGCCAACGTAGGCCCGGGGTCGTGGGGACGACCCTATAATCGTCGGACAAGTCGGCGGCGGGCCATACTAGTCCCGGGGTCGTGGGGACCACCCTATAGTCGTCGGACATGACGGTGGCGGGCCAATCTAGACCCGGGGTCGTGGGGACGACCCTATAGTCGTCGGACATGACGGTGGCGGGCCAATCTAGTCCCGGGCTCGTGGGGACGACCCTATAGTCGTCGGACAAGTCAGCGGCGGGCCAACCTAGTCCCGGTGTCGTGGGGACGACCCTATAGTCGTCGGACATGACGGTGGCGGGCCAATCTAGCCCCGGGGTCGTGGGGACGACCCTATAGTCGTCGGACATGACGGTGGCGGGCCAATCTAGTCCCGGGCTCGTGGGGACGACCCTATAGTCGTCGGACATGACGGTGGCAGGCCAATCTGGTCCCGGGGTCGTGGGGACGACCCCATAGTCGTCGAACATGTCGGCGGCTGGCCAACCTAGTCCCGGGGTGGTAGGGACGACTCTATAGTCGTCGGACAAGTCGGCGGCGGGCCAACATAGTCCCGGGGTCGTGGAGACGACCCTATAGTCGTCGGACATGACGGTGGCGGGGCAATCTACTCCTGGGGTCATGGGGACGACCCCATAGTCGTCGGACAAGTCGGCGGCGGGCCAACCTAGTCCCGCGGTCGTGGGGACGACCCTATAGTCGTCGGACATGACGGTGGCGGGGCAATCTACTCCTGGGGTCATGGGGACGACCCCATAGTCGTCGGACAATTCGGCGGCGGGCCAACCTAGTCCCGCGGTCGTGGGGACGACCCTATAGTCGTCGGACATGACGGTGGCGGACCAACCTAGTCCCGTGGTCGTGGGGACGACCGTATAGTCGTCGGACATGTCGGCGGCTGGCCAACCTAGTCCCGGGGTCGTGGGGACGACCCTATAGTCGTCCGACAAGTCGGCGGCGGACCAACCTAGTCCCGTGGTCGTGGGGACGACCGTATAGTCGTCGGACATGTCGGCGGCTGGCCAACCTAGTCCCGGGGTCGTGGGGACAACCCTATATTCGCCGGACATGAAATAATAATAAAACAAAATAATAATAAAAAATAAAAAAATAATGACGGTGGCTGGCCAACCTAGTCCCAGGGCCGTGGGGACGACCCTATAGTCGTCGGACATGTCGGCGGCGGGCCAACGTAGGCCCGGGGTCGTGGGGACGACCCTATAATCGTCGGACAAGTCGGCGGCGGGCCATACTAGTCCCGGGGTCGTGGGGACCACCCTATAGTCGTCGGAAAAATCGGCGGCTGGCCAACCTAGTCCCGGGGTCGTAGGGACGACCCTATAGTCGTCGGACAAGTCGGCGGCGGGCCAACATAGTCCCGGGGTCGTGGGGACGAACCTATATTCGTCGGACAAGTCGGCGGCGGGCCAACCTAGTCCCGGGGTCGTGGGGACAACCCTATATTCGCCGGACATGAAATAATAATAAAACAAAATAATAATAAAAAATAAAAAAATAATGACGGTGGCTGGCCAACCTAGTCCCAGGGCCGTGGGGACGACCCTATAGTCGTCGGACAATTCGGCGGCGGGCCAACCTAGTCCCGCGGTCGTAGGGACGACCCTATAGTCGTCGGACAAGTCGGCGGCGGGCCAACATAGTCCCGGGGTCGTGGGGACGAACCTATATTCGTCGGACAAGTCGGCGGCGGGCCAACATAGTCCCGGGGTCGTGGGGACGAACCTATATTCGTCGGACAAGTCGGCGGCGGGCCAACCTAGTCCCGGGGTCGTGGGGACGACCCTATAGTCGTCGGACATGTCGGTGACTGGCCAACGTAGTCCCGGGTTCGCGGGGACGACCCTATAGTCGTCGGACATGTCGGCGGCTGGCCAACTTTGGCCGTGGTCGTGGGGACGACCCTATAGTCGTCGGACATGTCGGCGGCTGGCCAACTTTGGCCCGTAGTCGTGGGGACGATCCTATAGTCGTCGGACATGACGGTGGCGGGCCAATCTAGTCCCAGGGCCGTGGGGACGACCCTATAGTCGTCGGACATGTCGGCGGCGGGCCAACCTAGTCCCGGGGTCGTGGGGACGACCTTATAGTCGTCGGACATG